>CALNHX010002471.1:0-177752 GCA_940337035.1 Agriotes lineatus
GGCATTTTCATTCCGTTCTAGTGTACTTTGTTTTATGTAGATATGCTTTTATTGACATAATCTTTCGGTTTATTTTATTCTTATTTGTATATTTTGCACAGGTGAAATACTATATTGTTTTGTGGGCCCACGTCCAAGTTTCCCTAAAAACTTAAGTGGGAGTATACGGATTTATTTATTTTTACTTGTTAATTTACTATTCTTATGTGCATAAAAAAAGATTAATATTAACTAAATCATTTATTATTATTATTACTATTATTATTATCCTTTAAGTACATCTCTTTCCGATTAAGAAGCAGTATTTTTGAGTTATTTTAAATATAGCAAAAAGATACATCTCGTACTTAAAATACTTTCTTATTCTACTTCTTATTGTTCTCTATGGTGCTTCTCTCTCTGGTTAGTAAGCAGCGAGTTTCAATTATTTAGAATATGGAAACGAGTGGCTTATTTCCACAGACTACACGCTCTGCAGGTCAGTTAAGAATCTTCCATTTCATCATTTTTAAGTTGCATCTTTTTGACTAGTCGGCAGCATGATTTAGTAATTTCGAATATTGAAAATAGCGACCTTGTTTCATACACTCCCATACCCAGAGCCATTTAAGAATATTGCATCTTCTCCTTCTTGTTCTTTGAGTTGTCCCTAATCCTGTATACTGAGAGATTATTTCCAGAAACATTATGAGATTTGCAACTGGGTGCCAGACGAATCGAAATTTCCCCCACACATACCTTCCGGACGCTATTTCGTGCAGCTAAAGCTAACTTAGGGAACGGTGCAACTTGTCGTTGCAGACTGGTACATTAAAATAGAGAAAAAGTTTCATTATGTCTAACAGTTATTGCTGAGTTTTACACCATGATTTATATTGTTGCAATAAATGTTTTATATTGTATTAATTGTTCTGCATTAGTAGTTTTAAATAATATGTGGCTGCAGCTAAGAATAAAATAAAAGGTTCTATGGGTTTTCTTGCTTCATCACAATGTGTTAGTCTCTATTGCGTGGAAAAATAATTATTAAGAGGTTATAAGTTTGTGAACGCAAGTTAAATAACATATCCCTGTTATTATAAGTACAGCATATCTCCTAACTTGTTGCGGATGTTTGTAAAAATATAATAACCTTGGCAGTTTTCACTCGAAAGGGGAACAACGGAACACCCTTTGTAATAGCCGCTTTGTTCTATAAACAATTCGGATTACCAAAAAACTGGCTGCCTAATTTAAAACTAATTATTTGTGTTGAGTAACAATGTTATCTGATCCCACTCAAATTCGTGGAGTTATTCTATTGGCAATAATGGCTCTTCTATGCCATGGAATAACAGCTGTAAATGCATATCTTTGAAAAGAAACCCAGATATTACTTTCTTAATATCAGTTTCAGCAAAACGATTACAACCTAACTAACGAAAGAATGGATCGGAAGGGATGGAACAAGGGCTGGATTTCCACAGACTTCAAAAATTTCAAGTGTAACCGCACTCATACCGCAGTTAACATCACCTTTTCACCAACACGCCCGATAGAAAAACCAGAGGTTTGCCGATCGTAGCGCCTTTTCCTCTGAAAATAACTTCCATTTTACAGACAACCGTGCAAGCGTACAGATTCGCCAGTAACGAGTATCGCTTGTTTCCTCTCTCTTTCAAGTCAAACGTCCTTCAAAGGGTGTCCCATACTCAAGTTATGTTAGGAAAATCTTCTTTTTGTTTTCTCCAATTTTCTTCTTCTGCTGCATGGCGTTTAATATGATTAGGTTATTTCGGGCATAAAAAAACCTTTCCAGCGACATCCCCATAGTATAAATCACTTTAAATGTTCCATTTCTTTCTCTTTATTCTTCAAGTTGCTGATATTTCTGAATGCCGAATGGCATGGCTCAGTCATTACGCACAATCCGACAAAGGTATACTATCATCTTCATCTCATATTTCAAATTGACTTATATTTCTAGTCAATAGGTAACCATAGATAACGTTAATTTTGATTATTGATATTAGGAATCTATTTCTTGAGACGTCCACGTACTCAGTGTCAGTTAAGGGTCTTCTACCTTATCCAGTGTCCCGATGTTTAATGTCAATTAACATCTTTCATGTCGTTCTTGTTATTCTTTCAGTTGCTTCTAAGTATAGTTAGTAATTAGCATAGTTCAGTTATTTCGAGTATCGAGGAAAGACACTTACTTTCAGATACGTCCCGGTACGCACGATCAGTTAAAAGCCTTGCATACTCATCTTATCATTTTTAAGTAAAATTGGGTTTCTATGTAGTAAATAACGTTGGTGGGTCGTTTTGGGTATTGAAAAGAGAACTCATTTGCAGAGAATTTGCTGCATTTACAACCAGTTAAAAATCTTTAATTTTCTTCGTATTCTTTTTCGAATTGGCTTCTATTTCTAGCTAATAGCATGCGTTCGTCACTTCGGACATTGAAGAAATCGACCTTTTTCATAGTCGTCCTAGTACGCAAGTTTAGTTCTATTTCGAATTAGTAACTATCACGGTGCATTCACTTCAAATACTGAAAATAGAGACCATTCCCTTTCCATTCCCTTATTTTTTGAACTGAATTATATTTCTGCTTAGTAGTGAGCATGCTTCGGTCACTTGGAATATTGAGAAAAGCGATCTTTTTCCAGAAAAATTTCTCCGAGATCAGTTAAAAATGTGCCATTTCCTTCTTCTCATTTGTTAAATTGACTTCCACTTCTTATTAGTAACTAGAATAGTGAAAGCATTTCGAAAATTAGAAGTTGTGATATTTTTGAATGAACGTCCCCGTTCCCAACATCAGCTAAATATTTTGCAGTTTCTTCTAAAAAATGTTGAAGTTGAAGTCTGCTTCTAGCCAGAAACTGTCGTGGTTGCGTGATTTAGGATTTTGAAAAAGCGATTATTGTTCACAGTCGTCGTACAAAGAATCAGTTAGAACTTTCTCATCTGTTTCTTATTATTTAATAAAGCTGACTTCTAGTTCTGGTTAGCAAAGAACAGTTCGAATATTGAAAGTGAAGAACCATTTTTAGAGACGTAATCTTGCTCAAGATCAGTGAAGATTTTTCACCTTAACTTTCTTCTTCTTTAAGCTGTTTTCTTATTAGTAACTGGCATGGTTCGGTTATTTCAAAAATTGGAAAGAGCGATCTTTTACTAGGAACATCACTGTATTCAGTTTTCCTTATTTTTTAAGTGGATTTCTATTTATGGTTAGTAATGAGCACGTTTTAGTATTGTCGAATATAAAGAGCTAGCCCTTTTCAGAGACGCAACAATACGCAATATCAGCTAAAACTCTCTAATCCTCTCCTTACTAGTTTAGGTTGCATTCTATTTGTGGTTAGTAGAGAGGATGGCCTAGTCATTTTGAACATTGCAAGTAGAGAACCTTTCCAGTAACGTCCCCACTTTCGATGTCAGCTAAGTGAAACATTTTCCACAGACCGCCTAGTATGAAAAGTTATTATGGAACTTCCACTTTCTTCTTCTTGTTTTTTATGTTAGCTACTGTTTCTGGTTAGTGGCTAGCATAATTTAGTTATTTGGAATATTGACAGGAAACACTTATTTCCAGAGACGCCCTAGTACTCAAGGTCATTTAAGGGTTGTCCATATCATTCTTAATATTCATTAGGTTGCTTCTATTTCCAGTTAGTAACAAGCATATTTGAGTAATCTCCAGAGACGCCGTAGTACCACCGTAGGCCACCTAAATAATTTTAGTGGCATTTGGATTCACGAACGACATTCTTTTCTTACGAAATCTTCGCGTGCACAGTTTCGAGATGAGGGATAGTTCTCCACTTCTCAATACCTTTTCGGAATTTTTGTGAATTCTTAATTTTGCTTCCGAAGCTTCACGACGGGTTTGTGCGGAGAATCGCCTTTCGAACGGATTTTTCTCTTAAAAACAATAGATTATGGAGTGGATTCGGTTTGATTGGTTTGGTGTATCACTGGTCCCGTCTGTTTGCTGCCAAATATGATACTTTTCCGATGGATTAATTCTCCACGATTTGAGCTAGGACTTGTTTATAACTGTTTCCACGTGGGCTAATGTTCGCTCGAATTTGTTTTGAAGCCTTTTCTTTTCATTCTTATGTTTCTTTTTTATTTTCCTCTCGTTTTCTGTTCGATGCACTTGCAATCGTGGATTACTACTCCGATATATCTATGTGAAGGCGAGACCCGCTGTGCTTGCTGCTAAGGGCCGATTCTACAATGCAAGTATACACCTAAGATAAGCTATCCGAGGTATAATTGTCATAGTTTCCTTTGTTACAGCAATCGTTTCTAGGGTATTTATTCCCCGGATAATTTTTTTCTCGGTTTGTAGAACCGGCCCTAAGAAAGGAGCTTGCCGACACGTAAATCAACTGTAATTGTTATAGTGCACGCCCGCAGGACGAAGAATTCAATGCTAGGCAAATGCCGGACAGCTGCAGCTATAATTTCTTATGGGCTTTTCCAACACCCATCCCAACCACTAGGTAGAAATTACGCATCGCAGACCTAAAATTCTCAGGAGAAAGTCTAATAGTCATTGAACTAGAGACAGCCGCTTCCTGATATAAACTTTTCATATTTTTAATATTTTGTCGGTCCTTTTCCATTCGTCCACCTTGTTAGGCTTTCAGTTCCGCGTATCGTCGCTATTTGCAAACGCGCGACATCGTCGGCTCGCACCCCTTAGTTGGGCATAACATCTCAAGCGGACAGACAGTTTGCCATCCCATTCGATTGTCATCGTGGGTATATTACTTCATAGTTCCCGTTCTTTTTGGGGCGCAATTGAGTAAAGCAACCGCCGAGACCGGAATAAGAACTTGTGCATTTGGCCTGATAATAGGAACTTCGATGTGCTAAACTACGTAGGCCGACCTCGCTCCGTAGGTATTTGCTGCCACGAATGAACGAACGACTTGGATATTGAATTCATCGCACAAGCAAAAAATAAGTTCTCGAGAATCCTTAGAGCCTCGTGTCAAGACGTTCGTATTTCCGCCGCGCCGAAGAACACCTTCGAGGGTATTTCTAACCCTCAGGTCGTATTCTTGCCATTGCGTCGAACAAATTCGAGGGTTACACAAGTAGGTGGGCTGTAGAGCCATCTGGACTGTAGTACTTTAAGATGTAGGATTCCTGTGCTTCAAGTCGATATTTTAACACATTGCGACACATATTTATTTTTTGGGTAACTTTTTCAGAGCCTATACTTTTTGAATAGTTATACCTTTTTTCCTAACAGCTGAATATTTCCTACATATATAACTAGATGCGCTTTTGCATTGATTAACATCGTAACTTCATTGTAAATTATAGGAATAGTAAACAGGTAAACTTGACTATATGTAGTTACTCCCCTTATTCGGCGATTACTCGAAAATTGTGTGTTGAAAGTCGTAACTAGAATTTTTTTATGCATGCGCTGAGTTCGAGGAGGCGTTGTCGATTACCGTATCCGCGAGCCAATTAGTCTATAGTTCCTTTTAGAGCTAATTGGGGTTTTTCATTCAAGGTCTTTTTGCTACTTCGTTCAGTCTGTCCTATACTATCCTATCAAATTTTGTTTGCACAACCCCGTATATTATTCATGTATCGAACCTATTGTATTAATTCATATGGTACTAATTTATTGTCTGGGTTTATTTTGTATTCGAAATCTAAGTGCAGTAATGCCTTTCAGGATATTATTGTCGTCGTTTCGAATAAATTTGTTATTAATGTTTAATACTTGCTGTGGTTTTTTTTTGTGTTTATTGTCTTTTTACAGTCTATCTTACATTTCAATTCAACTGCTTCGCCTGGTATGAAATGTTTTAGGATTAATTATTGAACCTGCTGCCTTTTTTATATTTAATGGTGGTATTCTTTGCTATTCCTTAAGTTATATAGGTGTAAGCCTCAATCTTTAGCATTTCGTAATAATATTAATAATTATTATTATGTTTTATAACAAGTAAGTGAATTTATTATGCATTATTCATGCTGACGACCTCTCTCGAGCATCTTGTTTGACTAAAAATTACGACGTTCATATGGGGAACTTTTATTTACTATCACGTTTTCATCCTTAACTTATTCAACAAGTTGTTGGAAAATCTGTAAATTTTTCTTAGAGAAGTGAACTAAGCTGCTTTTAAAGGAATTTTCGGTCACTCAATGTCATTATCTGCAAATCAGTATCTGATTTTCTTTTGATTGGTAGTGTGTCTTTGTTATTAATCTCATAGTAATTATTCGATCATTGAGTAACATATCATGGATCTAATTAATATTTTCTTAACTTCTGTTTCCAGTGGTTGGCACCTGGTGTATGTTTGTAGGCCTCGTTTTTAAATTTAGAATCCCGAGATCAATTCTTAATGTAACCTAATGTGAAGATACCAAGCCCTTTTTACAGAGGTGTTTTTTCACAGCTCTTGTTTCAGTTTTGTCCATTTTTAAAAAGTCTCAAACACTACAATGAAACTAAATTAATAACTTTAAATGCTAAAACCAGACGAACACAACTTCACGTGTGTTAACGTCAATAAATGTGAGAGTTCTACAAAAACAAAACTTTTCTTTAGTCATTCAACACCTTTTATGTTAAGGAGAATAAACGACGAATCGCCCTCGTAATTAGCACTAATTAGTAACATCCTACAACCAATTAGGCTTACACGAAAGTACATTGTACTGGTCATAATTTGGTATTGGCAATTTTCTTTGAAAAAAATAAGCTTTACCTTTTCTAAATGTTATGTTACGTACTAGCTCCATACGTTATTTGGGTGATATAAATATTTTACTAAATTAATGGATTCAATTTGACGATATGGGACGGAAACGCGTTCGTTTTCCGTATAACGGAAATCGTGAATTTCATGCATAAACTAGATTTCTGGATTATATTAATAGTCCAGTCACTATGTCATTTTTGCTTGAAGTGAAACGAAATTTGAAATTTATTTTTTGTGATGTTGGGGGGGGGGGTCCAGCAAAGCTTAACTTCAAGTTGTCGACCAATATTTCCTACGTGCTATTTCCGCCATCTTAAAAAATAGATGCGTTTGATTTATTTTTTGCGAAAACTTGGTTCCCGTTAACGGTACGTCAAAATGAAGTGGAACTTTTAGTTAGAAACTGAGTTACCGCAAAAAAATCAAACGCACCTTTTTTTAAGATGGCGGAAATAGCACATAGGAAATCTTGGTCGACAACTTGAAGTTAAGCTTTGCTGGACCCCCCCAACACACCAAAAAAGGAATTTCAATTTTCTGTTCACTTTCCATCAAAGGCCTTGTTTTTGTACATAGTGACTGGACTATAAAAATAATAGAAGAACAACATTGGGAATCTTACTTGTTTTCTTGTATGAAAACGGCATGCAATTAGACTTCAAAGTTAAATGTGGTATTACTTGGGACTTGTAAGAATTCAAGCAATGTAGTTGCACATGTTTCCTAGAAAGGAAGTACTTAAAAACTGAACAAAGTGGCAATTTTTGTATTAAGTGCGTAAAATGACATAAATATAACTCTTTTAGCCGAGACCATTAGATCGAGGGAAAAAGATAATTCAAATGAGCCAAAAATACTAATTTCGCCCACGCAATGCAAACAATAGTTTTATCTACAACACTGTGTAAAATTGCCTTTTAGTTAGCAGTTTTAAGTATGTAAAACGACTGTTTAGTAACAGGTATTCATTACTTTACGTCGTCAGTAGTTACGTGTTTAAAAGATTTCATTAAGCACGTTGTCAGTATCAAGGTGTTTTAAAATTCTTAAAACACGCAAAATTACGACCGGTTGCTGGTAATCCTACGTTACATTAAAAAAAAATTATATTTAACGTGTTTTCTAGATTCTATCGTAGATAAAATATTGTACATTACACATGCGTAAAGCATCTTTAGTCATTTGCGGGGCTTAAAACGCTCGCTCACTCGCGTTTTAACTCTACCCCACTCGTGCCTAAAGAGTAGCTTTACGCACTTGTATCGTAAATTACTATTCTACTATCGCCAAACAAGGATATCAAAATTGTTTTTTTACGT
Source organism: Agriotes lineatus (assembly GCA_940337035.1). Classification (NCBI taxonomy): domain Eukaryota; kingdom Metazoa; phylum Arthropoda; class Insecta; order Coleoptera; family Elateridae; genus Agriotes; species Agriotes lineatus. The sequence goes on from CALNHX010002471.1 coordinate 8,057, forward strand.
CGCTAATGTTGACGTAAAATAAGTAACTATTTTTCATAGGTTAGAAAAAGGCAAATTCGCGTATTGATAGCGGCGCGTAAATTTCACTTTTTTACGGTTGCAAAGTGGAAGTGTCTTAGGCACGATACGTGGTTTGTCAAACCAAGCCGAAGGTCGAATCTGACATCGCGGCAAGTACCTAAAAGTTTCTTTGCAACGCGTATCATACCATATTTTATCTACTTTGCACAAAAACAATCAGAAACTATGAATTTTGACATTTCATAAATGTGACAATCTGTCAGTTGTCAAAAAGGTGCTTTAATAGACCCATTGTAGCACTGTTTTCAGTGCTTTGTACGTGCATTGTATGGTCTGCTCTTTTTAACTAGAAAACATATACAAACATGCTTGTATATTTTGTTTTATCAAATAATGAAATGTTTGTAGTTACCTATTCAGGCCTATAGGAGGGGTATTGATATACACTTCTGAACAAAATTAAGAGGCCACCAATTAAATTCAAAATAATTTTATAAAAACATAACCCATTCGAATAAAATTAAAAAATTAATGTCTTCTTTTGAAGTATCTATATGCCTTACGGCAGCTCTCCGTACATCTCATTTGTTAGTGTTTAAATTTCTAGCCACTTTTCGTTCAGAATATCCTTGGCGAAGGAAAATATCTTTTGTGATACCCCTTCAAGAGTCAAACAACGTCTAGACATATTTTAGATAAAGATTATCAAAACACCATTAGTTTTTTACAAATGTGTTACCGTTGTTACCATCGCTCCAATTATGAGGGAGATAAGCAAAGGCAGCCGACTTCTCAGCCGGAGGAGGTCGTGGGTTGTACAAGAGACTCAAAAGCTTCAGCTGAAAAATGAAAAGATGGGTGCCAAGTAGCAGATAACCCAGCTCTTTGATAATCACACAAAAGGGCATACAATAAAAGCGCTATCAAACTTTTTCTGAAAAGAGAGATGACGGCAAGGGCACAAATAAAATTCCCTGGCATAGGTAACAATTCAGTATAATAAACACTAATAGGAGGGGTGCTCTACAATCAACACATAAAATATTACACGGCAAACCAGTACAAAATATCAATAGGGAGATGGTATCACAGTACTAAAGCGTCTTATTAAAACTCACCAAAAAATGGCAAATAATTTACGTAATAAATAAAGCGTAATAGACATATTTACGTAACTCAATTAAATGGATTAATGTAAATTAATGGATTATTGTAAGTAACTATGCATAAGAAAATTACAGATTGACTTCTTAACTTGGCTAAATGCACTACTAAAAAGTTGTCGATAGCACAATTGCTAAGACACATTTATTACAGCCTAAATTTGCAATGACTAGTTGAATTCTACCAATTACTCACTAAGCAAGAGCCTTCTTAAAGTTTACCATAATTAGCAATATCGCTCTTACAGACCCACGATCTTGTTTCTTATTATAGCACTTTGTAAACCGATATGTGACTATGGTTAATTCCCAAATGATGTCAAAATGTTGCAAACTAGTATTACGCGAAACTTCTTGCAAATGCGGGGATACCCTGAGGTTAGATTCAACCCAAATCTATGTCACTAGCGTAACGTGAAGACCGAGATCGGATTAGTTTCGTCATGCAAATACCGTACAAATTTCGATATTATAGTCACGTGGTGCGTGAAGCGCATCTAGGATTTTACTTAAAATTAGTGAGAATGAACTACCGCAACACTTTCATTATAAACAATCATCTACACTGCCCCAAAAAGTTAGCTAGTTTGCTTAAAACAGGTGAGTCATCATGCTTAGAATATATAACACAAGTAATCTAACGTTTGCCGGATACAAAATAGCAGTCACGAAAACATAATAAAACGGGTTCCAAGTTTCGACTGGCCCATGGCAAATATGAGCATAAGTAGGTACAACCGACTGCAATGCTATTCCTCCAGGTTGTAGCAGACGCAAAAGGGAGGCCGATAAGCTTCAGACGACCAGATAAAGGTAGCAGGCATAGCCAAGGTTTGTGTGAAACTAACGACCTGCAGGTGAGTGTTTCGATGAAGGTGTTACACAGGAGCTACTGCATTCGCTCTCTGTTGCAGGCATGAAACTTCCACACACGCAATACTCAAGGCGGCAGCTAGGAACCAAACTTCGCCAGATGATTAGGGGCCAAAATAGTACGCTCGGGACAATTATCCGGAGCCACGAAAGGAGACTTCGGTGTATTCTGGGGCCACAAAAGAAGCTAAAAGAGCGTCACATCATAGAATCTAACTAATTAATATTAAAAGAAACCTACACTTAGGTCTTTTTCGATCCGCTTTGCCAAAATGGAGAATGTGCATTGCTTATATAAATTCCAAACTAAGTTTGAGCTTGGGAAATTGCAAAATAACCCTCACGAGGACTGCATCACCAAATACGAAAGGTCCAAAACACAACAAGAACAATTTCCCAGGTCAGATGCCTGTGACAAAACCCAATTAGGGCACGTTTGAAAACGTAGTCTCACAAACCAACTTTTCTGAAGCAACACAACATGGCAAAATGGCCGAAAAGGTTGATAAAGAGTCAAATTCGAAAATAGAGAGAGCCTTGAATATGCAACCAGACTAACACCTAGGCAACAAAAGAAGCCTAGCCTAACGCAAATTAATTAAACCTAGCGAAGCTTGTAGTAGCAGATAATATTTCTCGTAGATTGACCGAAAGTAGGGCAAATAATTCAATGAGTAACTATAAATGACTTTTTTAAACCGTAACAAATGATGTAGTAAAAACAGGATTCCTAAATTAAATTTACTGAGAAAAACATTTTGATAGATTACTAAATTGAAATTACCATTGAAATTGGAAAGGAAACGCTCGCCTCTGGAAGGCGTCCTAATTAATACGACGTTGTTGGAACGCAGTAAAAAAAATTATGGAAAGAATTGTTATACAAGTTAAGAAAAGTGAGAGTTTTCCAGTGAATGTAAAAGTTTTACGTGAGCATGGAAGAATGACGTTGTAGCCCACGGCACATGCCGCATTTAAAGTTTTGGGCGTTAGATAGATATACTTTGTTTGTGACATTACAAAAAAAAAATCTTTTACACACGTCTACTATGGCAAATGCTATACCAAATACATACAATATATACAGTTCACATTTAATTATATATATTTATTCCTAATTCAGTACGTAAAACATGCTTAGAGCCATGTTTTTGATAACGGTGATAAAACTTAGATTACATTTAGATTTTAGTTTATTGGCATACATGTTTAACGTCAGCATACAAACAATTTCCAGAGTATTTTATACCACATTGAATATTATGTATCATCGGATGAAACATTTTATTATTTGGCCTGAACAAGATCAGGTGATTAAATCAATGCCAGAATGCTTCAAGGTAGCATTTGGCAACAAGATTTCAGTAATAATCGATTGTTTTGAGATGAGAGTGAAAAAATCAAGTAGCCTTGAAGTACAATGTACTACACGATCTACGTACAAACAACATAATACGGTAAAGGTACTAATAGGCATCACTCCTCCTGGATCAATATCATTTGTATCACATGGATATGGTGGCAGAATAAGCGATAAAGGTCTAACAGAGGATTGTGGGATTTTAAACAATCTCTTGCCAGAAGATTTTGTATTGGCAGATCGTGGCGTTTTAATAAAAGACTCCGTAGGACTACATATGGCCACAGTGATTACGCCTCTGCTTTTCTAAAAGGGAAACGGCAGCTCGATCCAAGGGATATAGCATCAACCAGGAATATAGCAAGCGTGAGGTAGTGCAAGTATATTGTTACAATAATTATCTTAATTATATCTTTTTTTCAGAATACACGTCCAACGCGTTATTGGTGTCCTTCGTCAAAAAAATACAGTTCTTCACGAAACGATGCCCATGTTCCTGGCAAAAAAGAAAACTGACGATGTTGCTGTGGTAGATCAGATATTAACAGTTTCTTCTGCACTCGTAAATTTATGCTCTCCTATAATTGTATAATTATGAAATAAATTGTATTAACAAAGTTAATCTAATTATTTTTACTTTAATAATAATAATAATATCTACAAAATTATTAAAATTAGTTAATTAAGGAACTAACGTTAATACTATCCACCACCATTTATTATATAATGTAAAATTATTTGATTATCTTTTTCTGTATGTGTCCAAGAAGTAATAAAAAGCAAAATTACAATATCACATAGCAAAAATTATTAAATAGTACCTATACGATAAGAAACATAAAGATATTTCGAAACTATGTAAGCTACATTAACAATCAATAAAATTACACATGCTGTCTACACAACATAAAAGAATAATTAATGTCTAAATTAAGTATGAAAAATAATTTTTTCGTTGACCGCTTCTTAATTTCAATATTAATGAATTATTTTTCCTAAAAAAGTATGGATTAATAGACGCCATTAATACACTGTTTTTGATTAATCCACTCTTTTTCATTAATTAACTGTTTTTGTGGTTTTGACGTTTTGATGATATTTTGCATGGAGGTTAGTTGTATTAATCAAATTTTTCGTCACAAAAAAAGATTTTGTGGTCAACAAAAAAATTTTGTAATCAACTCGTTTGTTAATGGGCGATTAATAATCTCAACTATTAAAGGCACTCACTCGCTATCGCTCGTTCGTGCTTTAAATAGTTTCGATTATTAATCGCCTTCATTAACACACTTGTTGGTTAAATAACTATTAATGCATAAAGCATAACGGATATTTTGAAGCTATTTAATATTTATTTATTGTGGCATCTCTAACAGGTGTTACCCTTATTACAAGAGATGCAGTGTAGATATATTCTGCTATATGCAGGTATGAGCGTTATAGCATGTACGAGGGTAAATTGAAAAGTCTCCGGCCTAGACAAGAAAATAAACGAAAATCATGTAAACAGTAATTTTATTTTTCAACGTAATCCCCGTCAAGTTCAATGCACTTGGTCCACCTATATTCAAGTGCTCTTATTTCATCCCTATAAGCCCTTTCATCCAATTGGTCAAAATAGACATTTGTGACAGCAATCACATCTTCATCGGACTCGTACTTCTTTCCAGCATGACATTTTTCAAGTTTGGAAATAAACTAAAATCTGAGGAAGCTAAGTCCGGCGAGTAGGGGACATGGGGTACCAATTCAAACAGCAATTCATTAATTTTTGCCATGGCAATAACTGACTTGTGACAGGGCTCATTATCCCGATGATACAGAATTTTCTCTTTGCTAACCCGAGTCGTTTTTCAAGATTTTTTTCGCGGCACCCATCGCGCAGACAACTTTCTCATCCCCAAAACTTCAGTTAGGATATAATATGTCAGCTCTGTTGAAATGCCCATAGTATTTGCTATCTCCATCAACTTCAATCGCCGATCATTCAAGACAATTTTATGAACTTTTTCGATAATTTCTGTTGTGGTGGGTGTTTTTGGTCTTCCTGAACGCGGTGCATTTTCTGTACTGCTGCGACCACGTTTAAAGTCCGCAACCCAAGTTTTAACTGTGCTGTATGAAGGGGAAGATTCGCATAATGTGCCGTCTAGTTCATCTTTTATTTCTTTTGGAGCTAAACCCTTAATATGAAAATATTTAATAACTGCACGAATTTCAGCTTGCTCCATGCTTATATATTATATAGTTGCTGTACTCAGGCCTTTTAGGCCCATAGCTTGATGGTTTCCCTCCATCTCTTCCGGTCTTTAGCTAGTGTCTTCCAGTCCTGTATCCCTTTTTCTCGCAGGTCTTCTTTAACTGCGTCTAACCATTTCCTTCTCGGCCTTCCTCTTCTTCTCGTTTCTCCTAGGTTTGTATCCATTAGCTTCTTAGGAATCCTGTTTTCTGGTTGTCTTTCTAAGTGCCCTAGCCACCTCAGCCTTGCTGCTTTAGCTTGATTACTGAGCTCTGGTTGTTTGTAAAGGTTCTTTATTTCCTCATTTGATCGTCTTAACCATATTTCTCCTTCCTTCTTCCCTCCAAATATTCTTTTCAAGATTTTCCTCTCCCATATATCTATTCTCGTTTCCTCTTTTCTATTAAGGATCCACACTTCGCTCCCATACAGTACCGTTGGTCTTATGACTGTTTTATATAGATGGATTTTAGCTTTCCTAGATACACTTTTAGATTTTATTATTTTGTTTAGAGCCCCTGCACATTTATCCCCTTTGGCTAATCTTGCTTCAATTTCTTTCTCTTCGTCCCCCGTCTCGGTTATGACAGTTCCTAAGTATGTATATTTTTTAACTCTTTCTATCCTTATCCTGTTTGTTGGTCCTGTTTCTACTATCAAATCGTCCTTTTGTTCTTGTGCTTTTTCTGCTGGTCCTAGTTCCATAAATTTGGATTTGCTTTCGTTTATTTTCAGGTTTACTGTTTCTGCTGCTGTTATAAACTTCTGACATACTTGGGTTAGCTCGCGTGTTGTCCTGGCCAAAAGTACTACGTACTACGCTCCATGCTTACAGCATGCAAAACCTTAGCAACTTTGACAGTCTGTCAAACAATTATTATTTTCCAGAAATTTTTGCTATTCCAGAGCCAGACTGATAAATCTTGAAACAATATAACGCCGTAAAAACATTACGCAAATTTGTATCCTATCTAAGTTAGGCCGGGGACTTTTTAATTTATCCTCGTAAATTAAAATTAAAATAATCATCCTAACTAAAATAAACTTTAATCATGGTTGCAGGAGATGGATCGATGCCGTAACTTGCTACTATGACTTCCCGTACTGATTGGTAAATTTAAGTCTTAAAAATTTGTTACATCAATAGTTCATTTTGTTTCATTTTAGTTATAATAATACTTTTTTACAACAGATGCAAACATACGGTATGGAGCTGACAAATCAATGTTGAGCAGTATGTAAATTTGACTCACAAGCTTTAATATATGAGTAATCGGAATTCTGGTATAAAAAGAAGGTACAAAGAATAACGGTGAGAAACGAACAAGCCTAGCGGGCACTCTTAAAGTTAATAGCAAAAGCAGCTTGCTATCATTAATCTTATTATTCCATAATTTATAACAAAATTTTAATGAATTTAAGGTACATAAACAATCAAAATATTTACATAACAGTACAAAATAACAGAATAACTAATGTCTAAATTAAGTATGAAAAAGAATTGCAATGGATAAAGTATAAAGGATCAACATATTTACAAATTCTATCAACAGAGAATAACAAAATAATTCTATTTATATACTGCTCCACAAATGTACTGGACCACCCATAAAAATGTATTTATTACATTACGTCACAATATATATATACAGTGTGTCCCCAGATAGGTGAAACAACTTTTGTGAAAGGTAAAAAATTCTCGATTTAAATTTTCATTTTTTGGGGTTCAGCCCTGCTTCGTTAAAGGCAAATTTCTAACATTATTTCAGTTTTGAAAAATTAAGTATGCCTTGGAAATTTTAAAAAAATGTATTTTTCTGTAAGGTAAAGTACCCTTTATGTGGCAAATACAACAAAAAGTTATAAAGAAAAGATGTTTAGAATCAACATCTAGGCCCCTCTACCAAATTTCAAAATCCTCTGCCAACTTTGATCTCTCACATTTTCTTTCAAGTTTATTTCCCAAATCAATGAATTTTATTTTTACAAAGTTTTTTTATTATGAAATAAAAAACTTTGTTAAAAGTAAAATTCTAAACATAAAAGAAATTGTGAGAGATCAAAGTTGGCTGAGGATTTTGAAATTTGGTATAGAAGCCTATGTGTTGATTCTAAACAGCTTTTTTTAATAACTTTTTGTCGTATTTGCCACATAAAAGGTACTTTACCTCACAGAAAAATAGGTTTTTTAAAATTTCCAAGGCATACTTGATTTTTCAAAACTGAAATTATGTTGAAAATTCGCCTTTAACCAGCAGGGCTGAACCCCAAAAAATGAAAATTTAAATCGAGAATTTTTTACCTTTCGCAAGAGTCGTTTCACCTATCCGGGGACACACTGTATATAAAAGCTTTTGTTTTATAGTATACTCATATTAAGCATATTTAATTTCGCTATTCTCAAATATCAACTGAAGAATTAACAAAATCATATTAATAAAATAAAAAAATTATGAAACTATAAAAAACTATATTTCACAAAAATAAGAGGAATCACAAAAAAGGTTAATTAATAGTTCTTTGAGTCTCTCCAGAACGTTTAAAAATCTTTGGCAACAATTCAGCATACTTTGTATGCAATGTGCTATCAATATTTGGGCAAAATTGTAAATTTTAAAATGATGATATTTTATTAATGGACTTCGTTTTCTTTAAACAGAATTATGAAAAGAAATGCTTTTTATAGTGACACACAATCATGAAAGGTTACCAAAATTTCATGACTGCCCTTTTGGAAAATATTTTTAAAAATTGCACCAATATATGCATATGGTCCAGTTCATTTGTGGAGCAGTATATTTACAGAGTTCACATAACCACTTTCCTTTAGGAATTTTTTTAATTGTAGGCATGCTGAATGGTACCATTTTATTCTACATTTTCTGTCATAACATTTTACCATTTGTTCGCCGTCGTCTGGTTTCCTACAGTGACACCAAAGCTGCAATCCATAATTAAAATAGGTACATAACATTGTAACAGATAATTCACAAAAATACAAACCTCTTCATCATATATGCCTATTACGATGTCACTGGAAATTGAACCAACACCTATAGCTCACATGTCCATGGGGATGTCGTCTGAACTTGATCCAGCACTCGTAGATGGCATATCCATGGCGATGTCACTAAGGTCACTATATCAATAAGGTACCGCCATTAGTGATTTTTTATATCTATCCTTGTCGCACAATTTTCTCCAACTGGGGATAAAAACACATAACCTAGCAGATTCCTCACTTTACAAGTGCCATTACACCAAACAGAAAATCCCCAAAAACTAGTGTCCTCCCTATTGCACTTGGGAAATTTGTATTTGTTATCCTTATCTCACAATTTTCTCACATCCTCAAGCGAGGAATGGAATGGCGTTACCTTATTGATATAGTGACCTTAGATGTCACTGCAACTTGAATCCAAACCAGTGGTCATAGATGGCAGAACTAATGTTAGAATCCAGTAATTTCCAAGTTTTGTATTGGTAACACTTTTGACATCTATCATATTGACATTAAATTGTTAACCTTGTTTAAGCTAAACTTAATAGTGTGTTATTTACTGAACGGTTAGTTGTATGTAAAAAAACTATATAATCTGTTTTGTAGAGAATTTCCTAGCATTCATTTTTTGTAATAACTAAAAAAGTCATACGACCCATAGAAAGCGAGATATTTGCGAAAAACTTATTTCTGTGACATTTGACCTTGAATAACTCAAAACGCAAGCGCGATATCGATGGGGACTTTTGAGACATTATTTGTAATGTCAAAGGTGTATGCAAAATCTCAGCTCACATGGTTTTTTTCGGCAGGCCGATCCTACTGTAGCTGGGCTAAGAGATTTTTGTAGGTATAGATTATAGTACAAAACGCCACCATAACGATGCAATAAGCGTAAAATTGTGGGTTGAACATACGAAAAGTCTATGTGAGGAGTGTCCAGTATTGTTATACCGGGTGGCCATAAATATCTGAAATCTCGGTAGCCATGGAATTAGCTACTTATAAATGTTGGGTTAGTATTATATTTCAATTACAATAAGTATTGGTACCTATGTAATATAATAAAATGCAATAAAAGGAGGAGAATGTGCCCTGGATTCTGCAGTTTAGCCTACGACTCGATTATAAAAATCTCCTGTTCTATCTCCATTACTTATTGCAATCTGTAATAATTCTTGACAGATAGGAATTTTAGTTGTCATGACATTAATGACATTTAGTTTAGTTGGATTCATCGCTTTAATAAAGCGGTGTTGATTCCAAAGGTAATGTGATACCAGATATTTATGGCCACCCGGTATAAAGAACAAGATGTTGGAAGTGATTTAGGGCTTCTTGATATCAACGATTTTGCTTTGAAAATAATGACGTCTTTTCAAATTCAACAGTTGCTACCATTTGGTTACAACAAAATAGAAGCAAAGTAAAGACGTATCAAAATTTAATAAACCAACAATTGTTGAAGAAAAAAATATAATGGATGGCCTTTTGAATAAAACCGATGCTACTGAAAACATTAGCACGAGGTTTGACCACACATAGACTTCGTAGTTCGTTTTTATTAAAATTTGTGATAATTTGTAATTTGTTTTATATAATAATAATAATAAATCCATTTATTGAATACCAAAGAGGTATACAAACCGAGGGGGTTTGGCAAAGCCAGGCATCCACCCTCCCGGGGCATCACACAAATATAAGCAAATGCTGTACACACAAAAACTTAATATAAGACAATACAGTACATGCTAGCAACATAACAAGACTATCTTAAATCGTGTTACTAACTAATTCTAACAAGACACTCTTAATAGAAAGTGGCTGCTCTGGAAACATATCAAAGAACTTATTTAACAATGTGGGAGCCATATATAGAAAACAGCCCTCAAATTTAGCTGTTCGATGTTGTGGTATTGTATAACTTTTGTACCTGATATTTACATTGTGAACTTCTGATCTTTTGCTCAACAAGTCGTACAAATATCTTGGCGTTTTAGTACAGATCAGAGTATACAAAAACATACAATACCTACAGATTAGAGGTGGGGCGATTCATGAACGAATCGTTCATTTGAACGACTCCGACCAAAGAATCGTCTGAATCGGTTCTTTCCTGTCTCGATTCGTCGTTCAATTGATTCGAAGTTACGTTTTGTACGACGCTGCGCAGCGTGATTTAAATCTGAATAAAGAATCGTGAATCCTATGAATCGGTTTCTTCTTGTCTCGGTTCGTCGTTTGTATTAGATTTTGATCGTACGACGCAATGCGCCATTCAAAAATTGAAACCCGAACGCGAACGGGACGAACTAAACGAAACCGAATCTTAAACTTGGCTGGTGCCACTGTCTCATAAGTAATACCTGCAACTGCAATGCAATTAAACTGATAACTGACCAAGCGCCAAGCGCATTTTAGCAAGCATAGCAAAGATAGTATGGAAGGTTCATGATTCATACATAGACATACCGTCTGGTTTCAAGAATACAGACGCGCTCGGTGCAAAACCTAAAATTCAGGGGGACCTAACCGAACGAAACTGAATCGTTCAAATGAACAAATCGAATGAATCGATTCATGTTGATTGATTGAATCGTAAGAATCGACTCCCAAAAATGAATCGGATTGCCCACCTCTACTGCAGATACATACTACGTTGTTTTACATTGAGCTCTTTGTATGTAATGTTACAGACAAATCTTACGCAAGCGTTTTGTACTCGCTGTAGTTTAGTTTTGTTGTATTATGTGAGATTTGAAAAAATACCATAGTGCAATAGTATAAATGCGGATAAATAAGCTCCTTAACTAACATGAGTTTGAAATATGTCTCACATGCAATTCGAATGATAATTTATCTTCTATCATAATACCTAGGTTTTTTGCATGACTACTCCACTGTACTACTTCACTATTTACTACAATGTTATGATTTTTAGTTATATAATCACCAGTTCTTTTATCGGAGGTTATGCAAATTGCCTGCGACTTTTTGGCGTTTAATGTAAGACCATTATTGCTAAAGCAGACAGTAAGATTATGTAAATCCTCGTTTATCTTACGAATAGCCATATTGCATCGTTACAGTGGCGTTTTGTACTATAATCTATACGAAAATCTCTTGCGATATTGTGCAAGTCTTTCTTCTATAAAAGTACGATTTGTTGTGATTCCTCTTTCGCCAAGCCAGCATCACGAATATCATTTAATAAGTGCTCAAAAGTTACACCTTGTTTTAATTTGCCTAGAACACACAAAAAATTTACAGAGCGATGACAGTTGTAATATTGTTTCTTACTGCCATCCGCCAGCAATTTAGATGAATTGTGAAGTACATACGATGACAAAGTGCCTCCTTCAATTTGGTTTTTCCACTGGTAAAATGCTGGAAAGCATGTATCATGAATGACTATATTATATCAAATGATTTTAATGACGTACCTGAAGAATTCATTATACTCAATTTTCACTTTATGTACACTTGACAAATGGTTTCGCAGATCAGCATAATTTAAACAATTTCCGAGTGGGCATAAGTAGGATTTGTTGTGAAAATAGTAAATGTAAATTCGAAACTTTATTACTTTAACCACACATAAACGGCAAAGAACGGTTACGTCACCGATGGCATCGCGGCAGGTCGGCACCACTCGGGTCAGAATATGCAGGGTTGCCAGAATGAATGCATGCGCGTTTTAAAAATGTGCTTTTGTAGAAACGGTTTTAGAATGTACCAGATTCGTAGAATTGTACCAGGTCTCTGCGAAAATTTATTCTCTTGCTTTACTTGCAGTTTCCAGTTTCTTAGTATTAAATGAGGATACTGTATTAAGTGAGGATACTGTACGAAATAAATAAGATTGACGCCGTATTTTGTCTGCCAATTCCGCTTTGCCTGGCTGATCTGCTAATTTATTTTTGACAGTTTCGTCTAATCTAGTAAATGAGGATGAAAATGTACCAGAAATATTTTAAAAATATACTTTTGCAGAAACGGTTTCAGAATGTACCAGATTCGTAGAATTGTACCAGGTCTGGCAACGCTGCTAATATCAAGACCACGCCCACAATTGTAACTGCACATAGACCACGAGTTGATATGTTTGACCTTGGGAACTGTTCTGCTTTATTATAGAGTTATGATAATTGGGAATCACATGGCTGATACAAAGGCTAAAGAAGCTACCACAAACATAGTACTAGATGATCCAACAGTTAGTGCCCCAGATATGAAATTCCTAAATAAACGTAATCTTCTACTTAAATGGAACAACTATTGGATGTCGCGAACGAATAATAAACTCCGGATGATTAAAGACCACACCCAGGCCTGGTCCTCCCCATCCCTGAGTCGAAAACTGGAAGTGGGTCTATCAAGACTGAGGATAGGACACACGAGAACTACTCACGACTACCTTTTACAACGTGATGACCACCCCGTTTGTGACGTTTGTCAAACCAACCTAACTGTTTCACATATTATCCTATATTGTACCAAATATTCAAGAGAAAGGAATGCAGTTCAACTTAGCGAAGATCTAAAATCAATATTGGGAATAGACAATAATGAAATAAAAAAACTGATCGTGTTCTTAAAATCAACTAACATAGGAAATAGATTGTAAACTTTAATTAGTGCCAAAGACCTTAGTTGTTGAGGCACTATAAAACTAAATAAAAAAAAATATTTTTTGATAATAAAAACACATTCATTTAACCACAAAAGTGTTGGGCACAATTGGAACCAGTTTTCCGGTCTTCAAGTGGTGTAATTTGTTCTAATTCGTCATCGATAAAATACAAGCAGGTGCGGTCCAGATACTGGCTACGTTTTGGGAGTCGATACCACAACAGCAGCTATTTGGAGCCAAATATAGTCCCTTCAACACCTAGAGGAGTCCTCTACACAGAACTTCAGGCAGAGATTCGATTCATCAGGCATTTAGCAACCAAGAAAACGCGTTGGTGTCTCCTGAGAGGTGCGATCAGCTTCGGAAGGATCTGCAAACCAGGTATTTTGAGCAATTTTTATTGTCCAGAACCTTTTTAGTTTGCTGGGGCCTGCAAGATTGGAGTTTCCACTACGTATTGCAGCAGCTCCCGATTATCCAGTGCATCTCAGAACCCAGAAATAGACGTGGCGTCTTAAAAAAAATGGTCCATTCGTTTGCAAGCTAAAACAATTGATGTTGGTGTCACTTGTGCGTCACGCTAGAACAAAAGCCGTTAGTACTGTTGCTATGCGATAATAATTATTGTTTACTTGAGGTATTTTGGTGCATTTGGTTTTGATTTAAATCAATTATTGCTATTGATACGTGTGCACACCGCTTTGTGCTTCGTGTCAAGTTTTGAGGTTAGCTACTTCAGATTTGGTTTTGGTGTAGAAGTAGAATCCGAGTTAAATTGGAGCTACTAAAAATTAGTTTGCTCTACCCAGTATTTCTAATTTTACAAACACCCCTGAGACAGAGTAATTATGTTCACCGGAGCAGCCGAATAATATTGTATATAGTTACAATAAAATAAGGGCACAAAATCGTCCACTTTTATATTAGCCTAAGATCGTGCACAGGCAGCACTATTCTTATTTAATACGTGAATTTGGGAGCACCCGTTTCCAATCACATAAAAGTGCTGGGGCCCTATGTAATAGTAATATACTCTGCTTCAGATCTGTCGGTTCTAGGACATCGGAGCTACAGTGCACCCACATCTATCGTATTCAAGCTTCTCTTAACCCTTAGACTACTGCGTTCCTTAGACCAACGGTAATTACGGCGTGGGGTCCTCGAAGGACCCCAGCTAAAAAACTATTAAAACGTATGGTAACATTTGAGTAAGTGTTTATAATGGTAAAATATATTCAAAATTAACACATATTACAAATATAAAAAAGGTAACAACATAATTCTTATAAATTAAATAAAAAGTATAATATATTTTCAATTTTCGATGTGATCGATGCAACTCGCTGTGGAGACAATATTTTCTGTTCGATGTTCTTTGCAAATGAAGAACTGACATTGTGAACATCTTATGTTCACTTTTTTATCGGATGCTCGTGTACAAAGTCTGCATCTTCCCCGTTTTGCTTGTTGCCGACTTACTCGATATAGTATTGTTGCACAAGTACAAGTAACCAAAAGCGTAAACTAAACAGCAATGCCCACAAACAAATAAAGAGCGTTGATGCGTGTTGGAACTACGGCGTAAAACTGTTGCCCCTGCTCGAGTCTAGAAAACATAAAGTGACGGAGGTGAGGAAACAAGTAATTGACGTCACCGCACGTACAAACAAAATATCAAAAACATCCATCCCTTATCCTTATTTTCACTTACTACTCAATTCAAGAGTGTACTTTGAGAGAATATACACGGGTTCAGATAAGGGTATAAACAAGTTACAACATCAGAATTACTTGTTGCAAAAATAATGTCCTTATTATCGTCGTAAAACACATAAAAAATCCGACATCAACTTATTGGTTTGTAGAAACAAATGGTACACATTAACAACGGCGTGGAGTCCCTTGGAGACCCCACGCACTATTTTGTTCAACAAAAGTATGCAGATATTAAAAACAAATTCATGATGCTATGTAGAATTGTAAAAGTGACAAATACACGGGAGGGAAAATTTATAAAAAAAATACCTAGAAAGATGTTCAAGAAAAACGAAGTCTGGGGTCCCTTGAGGACCCCACGTAGTAGTCTAAGGGTTAATAGGGTCTAGGTGCAGAAACCTAGCTACACTAAGGTGCTATTTGAGTTGCGGTACTGTCAGGAACACAGAACACACTAGACCAGAAGGACCTTTATATGATATTTATGTACATACCATTTTATTAAACTACAATTTTTTCTGTATATATATATATATATATATATCTAAATACATTATACAGTTTATTCCTACACTGTGTTATCCTTGTAATTATACATTTGAGTACAACAAACCCATGGGCATTTGAGCTTTACCCGAAGCAAAACCAGTTTGAAATCAAATGTAGCGAATTTTGGTCAAGATTAAAATGAGCAATTAAAATTCAAGATTTCGATACCAGCCAGCTAGATTACATAAACTCCCTTCGCAGAGATTTAAAATAAATTTTTAAAATTCCTATACAAGTCAGAAATATTACAAGTTTATTTATTTATATTTATTGTTTGCTATTTATTATGTTTTTATTTGTGTGGTCTATTAACTAACACTGCAATTAAATTCAAAAATTAGTAGTGCTTTCTTTGAAAAGAACTAAATTATTACTAGCAGTGTTATATTGTAACAATGTAATGTTATCATATTATCTATCATTTAAAGGCAGTTCCGAAGGTCACAGCAATTTAATCATTCCAAAATTACTTCTGACTGGATTATCGTATTTTTTTGTCCATTTAAATCAAATGCTTTTGTCAAATAATACAAGGTCTGTAGATACAGGTGTAATGCCCTTCAACAAAGGCGTTTATAACCCGAACTACCTCAAAAAAACTCGGCGATTTGCTTTTATGGGTAAGAATTAAGCGATGGTCCTTAAGGTTAACATTTGAATAAAAATTAAACAAGTTTCAATGTCAACCACGACAACAACAAAACCATTGCAACTCAACGTCTAAATAAAACTCACCCTGTACAACGTCTAGGTTACACTAAACTATATTTTAAAAATCGAGCAGGTATCGAACATAAGCTAGTAGTAAGAAACTATAACAATCTAACTGGACAGGCAAGTTTAAAATTCAATTAAATTTTATAGTTATTTATCATACAAGCGGTTAAACTAAAGGTTTAATGAGCGTATTATTTAATCCTCGAGCACTTGCATTTAGAGGATTAAAATACGCGGGTCAAATCTTATTTATTTTAATCACGAGTGTAATACAAGTTTTAACCAATTTTGCTTTATAAAATATTCAGTTTTGGATGTAACATTACAACAGAAGTTCGAGTTTTGTAATTTTTTTACGACAATGACATGGCCACGATTGCTTTGTGGTCTCGGCAATGCTGAGGTTGTTTATCAATTAAAGTTTTTAAACAGCTAAAGAAATAACGATTTTATTTTGCACCTTCAATAATCAACTACTTAATGCCCGAAGCCAAGTAAATATAGATGACGTTATAAAACAAAACTAGATAAAACTGGATAAAAACCAGAATCATAGTTATTAGTAGACGGAATAGTAGGAGTGAGTTCTGTTTCTAAATCACTTGAGCTAATTAATTAGGAAGCTGAGATGTCGAAAATCGAGTGAGCTTAGTTTGTTTCAATTTCTTATTTTTAGCTTCTAAGGAACTTTTATTATTAGTCAATTGTAAACAGAAATTTGTTTTCATCTTGCCCTCCTCTTCGGAAACAATATTTATACGCTCAACCCACAATGAAATAATTCGAATACACGGTACCGAAGACAAATTACTCTCGAAGACACCGAGAAACTCTTTGAGTTCATTAATACTTAATGCAATCGCTTCAACATCCTTTGCACACGGAATAGAATGACGGACTGAAAAAAAATTACAGAGGTTGCAATTTATCAACCTTCGTTAATGCATTGAAAATGAATTTTGCTAATTTTGAAGTCTGGCACAAAATTTCCAAAATCTGAAAAAAATACAAGGAATAGATATAATTTTTTTAAAAATTATTTACATCTGTATTATTATTGTTTATTATACGACACGCAAAACGTTACTGCAAAGTTATTAATTAGCAATTAGATAAAGATGTTGGATTCGATATTACATTCAATTGTTTTTTATATAACTTTGGAAGAGGTATTGCTTATATGAGTCCTTCTTATTATTACATTTATTAACTGTTTTAAAGGAGTTCTGAGAATTACAAGCCTTCCGATCGGCGGCTCCACATATTATTATTATTTATTGTTTATTTTGTTTAATCATCAAATGTGCTTAAATAGCAAATATAAGAACTGGAGCGAAGATGCTCTTAATAGGAGGAACAGGGCAGTGTGAAAAAGAAATTAAATGTGATTAGACCTTTGAATTGTTTAATCGATATGTATGTTTAGTTTGGTGTTAATTTTTCAATAAATATTTTTTAAACGGTTTTGTTGTATGGGGAGATTTTACATTGTATAAACTAAGTAACTTTACATTTTCCGTATATATACATATGTATCGTATTTATATTTTTAAAGCTCCCATCAAGTTTATCTATTACAATCGCGCATTAAGTGTTATTACAAACAGCTGACACTAACATTCCAACCCTGCTAGTGGCCACTACCATTCTGCAAACAAGTGCAGCGCGGAAATGACCTTAACCCACGTAATATTATTCATGTTAGAATAAAATACAACCCGACACGCTATTTACTATTTACTTGCAAATTTACAATTTCACGAAGAGCCAGAATTAAAAAAATTGCACATTTTCCTTATCTAAAAAATGAGAAAATAGGCTAATCCCCCCCTCACAACCGCATTTCCGGCTCTCATAAAAAATAGAATCGACCAGTAGAAAATCTCCAAACAGCAAATTTCACACAACTATTGATTTTAAGGTTTTTCTTATAATTCTAACATTTTTCCCATTTTGTATCCCCCAAATCCAACTGGGCCGCAAAACTCCCACATCTCGAATATCGACCAGTAGAAAGCCTTCAAATGGCGAATTTCACACAAATATTGATTTTAAGGTTTTTCTGATAATTATATCGTTTTTCCCATTTTGCAAACTCCAAATCCACCTGGGTCACAAAATTCCCACAGCCAGAATTCTCTTAAAAATACAATTGGCTAGTAGAAGGTCTCCAAACAGCGAATTTCACACACACATTTAAGGATTTTCCGATAATTATTACGTTTTCCCCATTTTGCAACCCCGAAAACGACCTGGGCCGCAAAATTCCCATATCCCGAATTTTCTTACAAAATATAGCGACCAGTAGAAAGCCTTCAAACAGCGAATTTCACACAAATATTAATTTTAAGGTTTTTCTGATAATTATACGTTTTTCCCATTTTCCCACCCTCAAATTCAACTGGACCGCAAAATTCCCACATCCTGAATTCTCTTAAAAAATACAATCGACCAGCAGAAAATATCCAAACAGCAAATTTCACACAAATATTCATGTTAAGGTTTCTCTGATAATTATAACGTTTTCCCCATTTTGCAACTCCCAAATCCACTTGGACCACAAAATTCCCACATTCCGAATTCTCTTAAAAAATAGAACCACTAGTGCAAAGTCTCCAAACAGATAATTTCACGCAAATATTAATTTTAAAGCTTTTGTTTTGCAACCCCCAAATTAACTTAGGTCGCCAAATTCCCACTTCCCAAATCCTTTAAAAGATTAAATCGACCAGTAGAAAGTCTGCAAACAGCGCATTTCACACAAATAACAATTTTACAATATATCTGATAATTATAACGGTTTCCCCATTCTGCAACCCCTAAATCAACCTGAGCCGCAAAATTCTTGAAAACGCACAGAATCATCCACATACTACCAAAAAGAAAATTCGAAATTTTTTCTTTCCCCCTGTTTATGCTAACATCCAATTCACTGCAAATGCACCACAGCTTTCTACCTCTGTAACTTCGCCCCCTTGCATCGCACACGTCAAAATCCAGCGGGTACAATGAGCGTTGATTCATCCTCTTTCCAACTAGCCACAAATGGCATTTGGATCTTTCAAAAAGTATGCGATGTAACCGTACCGAACGCTTTCGTGTCCAAAAAATTGTTTTAACCGTTTTAACTGGAATCGTACATTTTTACAATCTTTCCAAAAAGTTGGTCATTGACAAGTTTTCAAAATGACACCAACAACATTCACCTACAATACGTACAACTTGCAAAAATTTTCGAAAACTGAGCATTTCTCAAGCGTCACACAAACCGCTGAAAGGGCCCAGTACTAGCGTCACATCTCCAATTCGTTAAACATTTTCAATGTTAAAACATTTCATAAAGACATAATGGCAAACATACCTGCGAAGTTCTTCCCATTTTCAAAAAGGGCCAGAATCAAACAAAACGGCACATTTTCCGTATTTAACAATTGAGACAATACAGCAAAACATTTCCTCCCCCACCCTCTCCTCACAACCCCGATTTATCTATTATCTTAAAAAATACAATGGACCAGTAGAATGCCTCCAAACAGCGAATTTCTAACAAATATTGATTTTAGGTTTTTCTGATAATTATAAAGTTTTTACCATTTTGCAACCCCCAAATCCACATGGGTTGCAAAAGCCCCACAGCCCGCTTTCTCTTAAAAAATACAATCGACCAGTAGAGCGTCTCCAAACAGCGAATGTTACACAAATATTAATTTTAAGGTTTTCTGATAATTATAACGTTTTCCCCATCTTGCAACCCCCAAATCCACTTGGGTTGCAAAAGCTTCATCTCCCGTATTCTCCAAAAAAACACAATCGACCAGTAGAACGTCTCAAAACAGCGAATGTCACACAAATATTAATTTTAAGGCTTTACGGATAATTATAACGTTTTCCCCACTTTTCAACCCCCAAATCAACTTGGGTTGCAAAAGTTCCACATTACGTATTATCCTAAAAAACACTATCGACCAGTAGGACGTCTCCAAACAGCAAAAGTGACACAAATATTAATTTTAAGGTTTTTCTGATGATTATAAAGTTTTCTCCATTTTGCAACCTTCAAATCCACATGGGTTGCAAAAGCCCCACAGCCCGCTTTCTCTTAAAAAATACAATCGACCAGTAGAACGTCTCCAATCAGCGAAAGTGGCACAAATGTTAATTTTAAGGTTGTTCTGATAATTATAACGTTTTCCCCCATTTTGCAACTCCCAAATGCACTAGGGTTGCAAAAGCCCCACATCGCGCATTTTTATAAAAAATACATTCGACCAGTAGAACGACTCCAAACAGTAAAAGTGACACAAATATTAATTTTAAGGTTTTTCTGATAATTATAACGGTTTTCCACATTTTGCAACCCCAAATCCACCTGAGTCTCAAAACTCCCAAATCCCGACTTCTCTTAAAAATACAATCGACCAGTAGAACGTCTCCAAACAGCGAAAGTGGCACAAATGTTAATTTTAAGGTTGTTCTGATAATTATAACGTTTTCCCCATTTTGCAACCTCCAACTGCACATGGGTTGCAAAAGCCCCACAGCCCGCTTTCTCTTAAAAAATACAATCGACCAGTAGAACGTCTCTAAACAGCGAAAGTGGCACAAATGTTAATTTTAAGGTTGTTCTGATAATTATAACGTTTTCCCCATTTTGCAACCCCCAAATGCACTAGAATTGCAAAAGCCCCACATCGCGCATTTTCATAAAAAATACCATCGACCAGTAGAACGACTCCAAACAGTAAAAGTGACACAAATATTAATTTTAAGGTTTTTCTGATAATTATAACGGTTTTCCACATTTTGCAACCCCAAATCCACCTGAGTCTCAAAACTCCCAAATCCCGACTTCTCTTAAAAATACAATCGACCAGTAGAACGGCTCCAAACAGCGAAAGTGGCACAAATGTTAATTTTAAGGTTGTTCTGTTAATTATAACGTTCTCTCCATTTTGCAACCTCCAAATCCACATGGGTTGCAAAAGCCCCACATCGCGCATTTTCATAAAAAATACAATCGACCAGTAGAACGACTCCAAACAGTAAAAGTGACACAAATATTAATTTTAAATTTTTTTCTGATATTTATAACAGTTTTCGACATTTTGCAACCCCAAATCCACCTGAGTCTCAAAACTCCCAAATCCCGAATTCTCTTAAAAATATAATCGACCAGTAAAAAGTTTCTAAACAGCGAATTGCACACAAACATTAATCTTAAGGTTTTTCTGATAATTATAACGTTTTCCCCATTTTTCAACCCCCAAATTCACCTGGCGCGCCAAATTCCCACATCCCAAATTCTCTTAAAAAATAAAATTGACCAGTAAAAAGTCTCACACGAATATTAATTTTAAAGTTCTTCTTATAATTCTAACGTTTTTCCCCATTTTGCAACCCTCAAATTAACCTGGGCTGCACAGCTCCCACATCGCAAATTCTCTTAAAAAATAAAGTCTACCAGTAGAAAGTCTCCAAACAGTGCATTTCACGCAAATATTAATTTTAAAATTTTTCTGATATTTATAACGATTTTCGCCATTTTGCAACCCCTAAATCCACCTGAGCCTCAAAACTCCCACATCCCGACTTCTCTTAAAAATACAATAGACCAGTAAAAAGTTTCTAAACAGCGCATTTCACACAAATATGAATTTTACAATTTTTCTGATAAATATGTTTTCCCATTTTGCAACCCCCAAATTCACCTGGGCTGCAAACTTCCCACATCCTGAATTCTCTTAAAAAATAAAGTCGACCAGTAGAAAGACTCCAAAGGGTGCATTTCAACCAAATATTAATTTAAAAGTTTTTCTGCTAATTATACAATTTTTCCCTATTTTGCAACCCTCAAATCCACCTGGGCTGCAAAATTCCGACATCCCGCATTCTCTTAAAAAATAAAATCGACCAGTAGAAAGTCTCCAAACAGCGCATTTCACGCAAATACTAATTTTAAAGTTTTTGTGATAATTATGTTTTCCCTATTTTGCAACCCCCAAACCCACCTGGTCTACAAAATTCCCACATTTCGAATTCTCTTAAAAAATACAATTGACCTGTAAAAATTCTCTAAACAGCTAATTTCACACAAATATTGATTTTAAGGTTTTTCTGATAAGTATAACGTTTTCTCCATTTTGCAACCCCAAAATCCATCTGGGCCGCCAAATTTCCACATTCCAAATTCTCTTAAAAAATTAAATCGACCAGTAGAAACTCACCAAACAGCGGATTTCACTCATATACATATTAATTTTACCATTTTTCTGATAATTATAATGGTTTCCCCATTTTGCAACCCTTAAATTCACCTGAGCCGCAACATTTTTAATAACCCACAGATTCATCCACATACTGCCAAATACAAAATTCGACATTTTCTTCTTTGCCCCCGTTTATGCGAACAAATAATTTGCTACAAATGCACCTCAGCTTTCTACCCCAGTAACCTGGCTCCGTACATCGCAGGCCCCAAAAACCAGCCAGTACGATGAATGTTGGTTCATCCTCTTTCCAACTGGCCCTAAATCACATTTGGAGCTTTCAAAAAGTATGCGATGTAACAGCACCGACGCTTTTGTGTCCAAAAATTGGTTTTAACCCCCGTATTTTCGCCCCTTCGAATCTTACATTTTCAGAACCTCTTCAGAAAGTTTGCCATTGACGAGATCTTCAAGATGACACCAACAACATTCACCTGAAATACGTACATCTTACGAAAATTCGGGAAAACTGCGCATTTTCCAAGCGTTACACAAATCGCTTAAAAAGCACCGTACTAGCGTCACATCTCCAATTCGTTAAACATTTTCAATGTTAAAATACCTCAAGTTTTAGAGCACTTCGTAAGTCACAGCGTAGGCTATTTACTGTTATATCTGAATCGAATCCACGAGAGCTTAGTTCGTATAAAAGTTCTTCTTTGTGTAGCCGGTTTACAATATTAAATTCCACTTAGTCATTTTGACGAAAGGAAAACTAAAAATACTAATAAGCTATCTTTTCACAATAACGAAAACGAACTAATGATATGTACTTTTAAACATTTTCTAGTAATACGAAATTTTACTTCCGAATATAAAAACCACCGTCGCCATTAAGCAAGCTGTCTTCAGTAGATTTTGCATCTATACGCTTTGAAACGTCAAAAGTTAAAGACTTACATATTAATTCTCTTTATTTCTCCAAAAGTCAACTGAACCAGGAATTAGGTAACTACCGTTTCTGCAAATACTTTTTATTGCTGCAGCGCAAATATTTTGTTGAAAGGTCTTTGAAAGCTAAGAATTTTCTAGTCATTTTACCGCACCGAGATGCCTAAAAACACCGAGTAACTGTAAAATCGTAGTTACGGTGAACGTCCATTGTGTCTGAAAGCGTTGTTACTACGTTAGGAGGCCAAAATAGTGACACTTTTTTGTCCTCGTGAGAAAGTTTAAAGAATGAGCTGAAGGTGAATTCTTTAAATCTCACAAGTGCAAAAAAAAGCTTTAGATGCAAGTTGTATACATATTTTTTTCGACTACCACATATTTATGTGCAAAATATTTCAAAACGTCAACGTCATTTTAAATTGAAAACTCACCCAATTTAATAAATAGTTTTGACCGAAGGGTACAATAAAGTGACAGAAATGTGTGTTTGCATAGATGGTAATTGAAAAAGATTATTTATTTTAAATATCCACAAATGAAGCACAACATTGAAATATGTAGCATTAACATGTGTACTACCTACTTATTAAACTATCAGGTTGCAAAAAAGGGGTTCAAATTGTACGAAGCACAATAATTCTTAATGCTAGCGTATGTCATAATAGATTCTTTTATTACAAATGTAGCTCCATTGAGTTTTCTGAATTATTTTATGGGTTTAAAAATGCTATAACATTAAAAAATCATTTGATGCAAGAATTTGTTATGTCGTTTTTCGGTCCGTTGCTATTGATGGGTAAGGTTCTGATATAATCTGAATGCAAAACAGGAAATCTCCGTGAGCATTAGTCATTTACCTATGGAAATAGTTTCATGTTTTACCGTGAAATATTCATACCGTGATGTGCAAGATGAAAACCTATGTGCTCTTTTCTGTTCTTATTTGCGGAGTGCTGTCGGATAAGAGTGGATTTAATGCCTTTAAGGTGCTTTTTCTTTTATAAATTATCTACTGCATTCGTAGAGTAATTGTGCGATTTATAGTTTCAGCAAATACTTAATAAAATTACACCGGAGAGATATGAATTAGCCCGCTGGAACAAGAATTTCTTTAAGCAAGCAGTTGCTGTCTCTTTCAAATACAATAGAACCTGTGCAGCCGCAAATTTGACGTTTTTGGCCAACTTTGAGATGGGATACGAGATGGAGGTATATACGTAGTTTATTACATTCGGTTTTCCTGTTAAACGATTAATAAATATTTAAAGGTTGTCGTGCAGTTCTACAAGTTTCTGAGTAATGAATATCGACACTTTCCGTTACGCTTTCAAATTAACGCTTGTGACGCTCTAAAAGAGAACGCAGCTGGCATTGCTGATACCTTGAAAATGGGCAATTTTCACGGATGTCCTATCAAAAAGGTATCGTTGCCAATTATTATTTCCCATCTCTATAAGCAGTCTGAGTTATAAACTTTGAAGGGTTTTCCATAAAAGCATATTGTTGATTATTACTTGCTGTTACGATAAATCTGTTAGTGCTGTTGATTGCTTATTTGTATATACCGATAGGGCCACAATTATATATAACAGCAATGAGATAACATGAATAAGAAAATAACTCGTCTGGCTTGAGTAAGAAAGAGATAAACATAGTAGCAAATATTCGAGAAGGCTGGACGTTTAATTTAATTATGACATTTGTCAACTAAACATGCCTACTAAAATAACTTTTTCGTATGGCCATCTCTTTCTTACTCAAGCATTTTATTTTGTTATTCATGTTATCTCATTGCTGTTATATATAATTATGGCCCCATCCGTATATTAAGATTTCTATATTGGTATTCCAGTTGCAGCGATTTATAGCTGTCTACAGAAAACTTATATGCATTTATTGACAATAACCACCTATACCATAAAATCGGTGGTCTCTTTCTTTGTATATATGTATTTCCACCGAAGATACTGGGCCGATTAAATTGTAAGATAGCTTTTTTTCTAAGTGTTAGACTTAGATCGTAGGCCGGTTTTCATGTTCAAAAAGAGTACGAAAAAGTAAAGTAAAATTAAATTATATTTAATTTAATTAAATCGTGTAATTGGCGAAGCGAAGTGTAGCACGGGTAATTCACTAGTTAAATATATAGAAAAAAAAATGTAAAAATCTTGATTAATATTCTTATATAGAGTGATCAAATAAATTTCGGATCGAGTTGACAGATGTTACATTTTTTATATGGTAATACAGCAAACTAGATCTGCAATTGATTTGATCATTCGACATATATTAGGATTAAATGTGTGTCGGACACACAATGTGTAGATTGCTAGATTAGATAGATGTTGGTTTATTCATTCTTATGATGATTACAAAAACAAATATTGTTATTAACAAACATATTTAACATATTGTTACGGTATTAAATTGTTCTTACGACACCCCCTGATAGGCGAGTATCGAATGCTAAACAAATCCGGGAAATGGGGCACGTTTACCCTGGGAGATCAATAAAACGGACTAAAGGCCTCGGCTCAAATGCGCTCAGGGAGATGGGCGTAGTTCACACGTACGCCACAGGGCAAGCGTTACGTGATATGTGTAGGTTGCTGTTAACATTCACACTATGCGATCCAGCACATCTAGGACATGTCAGTTTTTTCTTACATTTATTGGCTCTGTGATTATAACCGTTTTACATTTGAAGCATCTGGTAACTGCAATAGCGCATCAAATGTTTTTTATCTATCCCAGCCAATGTTGACTTTGCCCACCTGTAACAGCTTATCAGACATCTCAGCATTCACTTCAGCGAATGCAAAATAACTATCCATCATGCAGTTTCGTGTTGCTCCAATGTGTACGATGCTAATATTTGTTTTTTTTTTACTTCCAAAACATTATTTTGTGCTATAATTTTGTTTAATATTTCGTCAGTCGTCATTCTTGTACTCATTTCACTAATTTTAGCACGAGGTCTTCGTTTCTTTGAGACATTGATATCGTATTTGTTGCCCAGTTTTGCTTCAGCTTCTTCCTTAAGTTTGGATACGGAATCCTGCTTACTACATTCTATGACAATTCCACATTTACCAACGTGTTTCACTCCAGATATTTCGATATTTGTCGGATCGATTTTGCTTTTAATTTATTTTTAGTCACAAAGCTCTTTTGTCCTGTACTCTTTGGTTTTATTACAAAAACTGGATCGTTATTTTTTATTCTTGCTTTTTCTGCATATGTGATCTTTCCCTGATCTTGATTTTCAATACATTTTTTGATGTTACTTTCCACCTCCGCAGATTTCTCTTGATAATTGACGTTTAGCGTTGAAATCGCTGCTTTATGTTCATTAACAGTTTCGAGGCAACACATCATATCTTTTCTAAGAACGTCCATTGTATTTTTCACATCAACAACTACTTTCCTCATTGAAAATTGTTTTGTAAAGCAGCATCTTTTGCAGCACCACAGAATATGTTTTATTTCTGATACATATTTGTAGAGTTTGTCGTTCGCAGCAACACATTTACGAAAAGCCCACCCCACCCATTACACCATACAATTTTATCAGTTCTTTTAAATTAAATTTCACATATCGCAAAACAAAGCCCTAGAGGCTTGTTGCAATAAAGGTTTAACCCACTATCGCCTGTGCACGTAGCTTACTTCCGCTCTCGATGAATGCTTGACCTAAACTAAAGAAGAGTGTGGTTGCGCTGTAATTGCTCCAGCATTTCTTGTTAAATCTCAGAGTTTTAATCAAATTTTCTGCAATTTTGAATATCCAACGTACTTATTTTGTGCTATGCCTTGTACGCGAGAACAAAAAATGGAGATTTCTGTCCTTGAAGATGGAACGTTTTATGGGCATATCGTTGCCACTATTACTGCCAAACTGGATGAAAAACTATCTGAATTGAAAAGGAGTTACGAAACTGAACTTAAACAACTTTGTGAAGAAAATCGGTCCTTACCTACAGAGCTGGATGATCTGCAACAATATTCCAGGAGGAATAATATTTGTTTATTCGGAATAAAAGAAAGCCAAGGTGAAAATGTAGAGCACACTGCTAAATAAGGGCATCAGTATTAAATCCGGCAATATCGACAGATCGACTAGAGGAAGTAAACCGCGTCCAATTATTATCAAATTCACCAGTTAGAAATATAAAGATGTAGTTTTTAAAAACAAGCAAAACTTTAAGCACACGAAAACCATAGTGTTCATCATAAGTTTAAATTTATTTTCTTGGCTTTGGGTTTGACAAATTTTCATATTTTTATTTCATCTTTATTAATCAATTAAATTTATTTTATACCTGTATCCTGCTTCGACATATTTTTCGTAGTATTATAATTTTTTTGTACAGTTCGCAGGGCACATTTGCTTTGCAATCGATTGTTTGTTTTATTTATAATTATTTTCATTTGTCAAATTACCATTTTATTTAGTAATTATTAATTCCTTAACATTTGCTCACATTAATGCTAGATCACTCACGAACGGTTTTTATATTTTTAAGGATCATGTCAAACTTAATAATTTTGATTTAATTTTTATCACTGAAACTTTTCTAAATAGCAACACAGATGATGCTATTATTTATATTGAAAATTACACTTTACTTCTTCAAGATCGACCTACCTTTGGCGGAGGCATTGCTTTATATATCAAAACTTATTTAACATTTGAGATTATAACTACTGTAAACAATCATTTGGATTTTGAATAATTGTGGATATAAGATTGTTTGAATAAACGTAAGTTATTGATACTTTCGTAATTTGTTTATTGCTTATGATGAAGTAATTTGCCTTGCGATATTAGCATCGCCATGTTTGATATTAATTCTATTGAAACCAAGGAATATACCTCAATGCTTGATACCATTGAATTGAAACAACTTATAAATGAACCGACTAGAGTCACTGCCTTGACAGCTAGTCTTTTAGATTATATTCTTGTTAGTAATTCCGTTTCGGTACAGACTTCCGACTTCCGTGCGGTCCACTAGCCTGCATAATGAAGCAATCTCTACAGCAATCGAGAGTCCCAGCACCCTGGAAACAAGCTACTGTAATTCCTATTTACAAGAAGGGAGATAAGTTGTCTCCCCAAAACTATCGACTTGTGAGCCTAACATCAGTGCTAGAAAAGTGTATGGAGAGAATAATAGCAACAAAGCTTATACATTTTCTTATTGCAAATCACGTGATACCCGATACACAACATGGATGTATGCCTCGAAGATCAGTTGCAACTAATCTGTTGGTGAATCTCAACATCTGGACAAAAGCCTTCGATAAAGGCAAGGAAATCGACGTTGTATATATTGATTTTGAGAAAGCCTTCGATCGTGTACCCATTCGGAGATTGATCTACAAGTTGGGGCACTATGGAATACGAGGAAACTTATTGAGGTGGTTGGAAGACTTCTTAACGAACAGGCATTTCAAAGTAAGAATAGAGGGTAAATAATCACAGACTTATTCGGTATTGAGTGGCGTACCACAAGGTTCGGTTCTGGAGCCCTTGCTTTTTCTCATATATGTGAGTGACCTTTCAAGCTGCTTACGTTCCAATCCAACCTTCTTTGCGAACGACACTAAACTCTTTAACTTCCCGACTGCACATGCAGATGTGTTACAAGCGGACCTAAAGAACTGGAACTCTGGTCCACGAGGTGGTGGCTGACGCTGAATGCCGATAAATGCAATATTTTGCATATAGGCTATAAAAATCCTAAACTGGACTACATTTTGAATGGAATTATGCTAACAAAAGTAGACATCCAGGTGGATCTTGGTATTGCGATTACTGCAGATCTGAAGTGGTTCCATCATATCACATCTATAGTGAAAAAGGCTAATGTCATGTTATATTTGATGAGGTGTGCTTTTAAAGATATAACTTCAGAACTAATGCTCAAGATCTATAAGGTATATATTCATCCAATACTAGAGAATGTATCGTCAGCTTGGTCACCTTACTTTGCGAAGAACATAGACTTAATTGAAAAAGTGCAAACACGAGCAACGAAAATTTCTCGAGCTCTGAGGAACCTATCGTATGAAGACCGACTATATAGGCTAGGTCTCACTACCCTACAACAAAGGCGCGAGCGTGGAGACCTCATTGAAACTTATAAAATTGTGTCGGGTTATTACTCTTGTTCGGTGGGTGGTTTTACGTTCAGCCAGAATGTTCATTTATATAAGTTAGTGTTAGATCGATGCAACAAACTACCAAGAAAAAACTTTTTGTCTAACCGTGTGCAAAACTCTTGGAATTCTCTGCCAGCGAATATAGTGCTAAGTGAAAATAAAAACTCATTTAAAAATTTATTGGATGATTATTATTGTTCTCGATGATGTTATTGCGATCTCTGTATTGTTATTTTTGGATTGTTCTTTTACTTCCCTCGTTTTCAGTTGTTGCTAACTACAACTGCAATGTATATGTACATTATAAATTGCTGACAGTAAGCAAAAATCTGCCTAGCTGCCTGCTTAGTTAATAAATAATAATAATAATAATATCTTTTCAGACCATGAGTTAATCTACTGTAATCTTAAAATTTCTGTGGATAAGACGCAACCGGTAATTTATACTTTTCGAAACTTTTCTCATTTAAATCTTTACAATATTTAGCAGCATCTTATAACGTTACCTTGGCATCTCATTTATGATATTGAATCAATCGATGAGAAAATAAATTTTTTAAACAATCACATTTTACACATTTTTGATATTTTTGCTTTATACAAAACAGCTACATTATATAAACCAAGGGCTCCTTGGCTCACACGTAATATTAGATTTATGATGACGCTGAGAGATTCGGCTTATAAACGATTTAAACATTTAGACAGAATAACTCTAAACTCTTCTGGTGAGAATTGAAAAATTGTGCTACTATTGGTAATGCGAATTTAATAAACGACTGTTTTCTTAATTTAGTTCAAGGTATTGATCAACCAAAACCTCGTGTTTTTGGGCTTTACGAAACTGTAATGTCCGATATCACTAAAAATTTTAATTTTGAAGCTGTTATACAAGAGTTTTTTCTCCAGAAAATAAATTCTATTACTTCTAAAGCCTCCGGAAACGATGGCGTTAACATACTGATGATAGTAGCCCATATAATCCACATAAGTAATGTTAAAGCACCTAAAGAATTAAAGGACCTTAGAACTATCAGCATTCTTCCTGTACTGTCAAAGGTTTTGGAGAAGGTGGTGGTTTACAAATCAGAGCATACTTCAATACACATCGGCTATTTTCAGACTTACAATCTGGTTTTCGCTCTAATCACAGTTGTGTTTCTGCACTACTAAAGGTAACTGATGACATTATTCGAGCTTCTGATGCAAGTAATTTAACTGCATTAATTCTACTGCACTTTTCCAAGGCCTTTGACACAATAAACCATAAGATTCTGATAACTATTTTACATTCTTTTGGATTTGATGTTAAAGCCTTACAATTTTTTGAAAATTATTTTAAAAACAGACAGTGTGTAATTTTGCCAAATGAACAATCGACTTTCTTAACAATTAAATATGGTGTGCCAGAAGGCTCTATTTTAGGTCAATTGCTGTACATAATCTTTCTTCTGGACTTTGTAAGGTTGCGTGTATAATCTGTATGCAGATGATACCCAATTGTATCTTTCGTTTAAACCTACTGATGCTATTACTGCTTGCAAGCTTATTAATCATAACTTAAACAACTTAATAGAGTTTTCTGCTTTCGATTCTCGTAATATTAATTCTTCCAAATCCGTGGTCGTTTTATTTGGTGGTCGCAATAGCAGATCTGCGGTGTTATCTCTCATCCAAACTAAAATCAATGATAGAATCTTTGCTATAGATGACAATGCCCAAGATTTGGGTCTTGCTCTGGATTATACGCTTAGATTTCGTGAACATATTAATAACTTGTTACGTAGGTTTTACGGAAACCTTAAATTAATTTATAATAGTAGACATGTTTTAAATAAAAAAATGAAAACGATTTTATGCGAATCTCTCGTGTTGTCACAATTTAACTATTGCGATATTGTCGATGGGCTTTGCATTGATGAAACAACTAGTAGAAGAATACAATTGGTACAGAATTCCTGTTTGAGACTGAAATCTCATAGATCTGAATTATTTAAACGGTCATTTTCTTACAATGTTTCCAAATTTTACAACTTAGTACCTATTGTATTTAAATCATTATCATTACTTTCTTTTAAGATCCGCGTTAAAAATTGGCTTTTTAATTCTTAGTATCTTTAGCATCAAATAAATTAGTATCCATTTTGTTAATTTTCATAATTAGTTTAAAATACATTACTATTACAATTTTTATATTATTCTATCTCTTATGTTGTTATTGTGTACTTTCTGTTCTTTCGTGAGTCATTTGGCTTAAACTATTTCATTAATACTCTGTGACTGTGACCAATCAGTATTTATTAAACTTTTCTCGGATTGAAGGAAGAGCAGGGACCACTTTATAGAGGTCATCTGACTGTCTTCGAATTTCCAAATGAAACGCTATTGTATATAACGTATTATAGTGTATAAATATTTTATTTCTTTGGAAATAAAAATTACTATTATTATTATTATTATTATTAAATATGTGCAATATATAATAATTACAATAGAAAACATAATTAGACAGCCACTCGTTGCCTTTCCACTTTTCTTCTCCGTGCCTTCCGGTTTTGTGCTAAATACGTTATTCAAATTTCTTCTTTTCATATATGTTCTTATACCTTCACTCCATGATTTGTGAGGGCACTCTGTTTTTGTCGGGTTGTGCCCAGTCGAACAGTCTTTTAGGCTATACTGTATCTTCCATTCTTATCAGTTGCAGTAGCTGACAGTTTGTTTCCAATTTCGTCGTTGGTAATTCTTTATAAAAGGGCAGAAATCGACACTTCCTGAGAAAGGAATCCCATATGATAGGGCTGGAGAAGATCTGTTTTTAAATAGCATGCTAAAAAGTTAAAAAAAAAACAAAAACTCAAAGAATAGACAACTTAAACAAAAGAAAATATTGCATAGTAGTCTCGAGATGGGACGTAAGAGGCTTTATAACCAATTAACAAGAAATAGAAAAATGAGAAAGGGAACAAAAAAATTAAATCACTATCCACAATTTTTTGAGTACCTAATGCAGACAACGATAAAAATACAAAATCAGGTGTATTTCTGTTTATCAAAGATCGACGAAGGTTCCCATGGAAATTTACGAGCAAACAACTACGATACTGCGAGTCTACGGAGTTGATAACCATGCAAAAATGTCAGATGGAGATAGCTTTTTAGATAAGCTCGATATCATACTAAAGCAGATAAAGAAGCACGGGAGGTTATAATCATAGAAAAATCTACTACATGAAAAAAATTAACCTAACCTGCAGCGTCATATTGTCGAACCATCCTCGTATCCACGTGTAAACGCAAATGCGCCAATCGGCGAACACCATCTGATGTAACTTATAATTAATAATGTAAATTCATCTAACTGGTCAGCCAAGTTTGAAATTAAAATAAATGTTATGGTTATTTATTATACAAGCGGTTAAAATAACTATTTAAGGAGCTTATTAGTTAATCTTCGAGCGCTTGCATCGAGAGGATTAAACTACGCGAGATAAACCTTAATTTATTTTAACCGCGAGTGTAATTGAGTTCCCAAGTGACGTCACAAGCTCCGCCCTAACAGCTGATAGTGGACAAGCAACTTTAACTTTCTTATGGAAGCTTTCCATAAATTCTAATTTTAATTTTATGTCCATTGTACTTTTATTTAATACAGCAGTGTAGTTTATGCGTTGTTTATTAATTGTGTAAACCGATAAATACAGCACTCGATTTGTATTACAATTTTTTATGTTGATGTGGGTATCGATGACCACCGATGAATGGTTAAGATTTTCGTATTCCTGGTTAAAATAGTATTTTCAGTTGAAAATTGAAGGAAGTTATAGACTTGTAAAATAGTTTAATGAAAGGGTCTATAGTTTAGTCCAAAAGGTAGTTAAGTAACATATTTGACAGTGAATAAAGAAATATACCTTGAAACCGACAAAAATGCTAAGATTTTGTGTCGTGTTTGAGTGTTCAAATAGAAGTAACCGAGAGACGAAAGAGAAATATTTTGGATTTGATTGTGTGCTACACAGAAGAGGACAAGATATTCCTGAGGGCATAAGTGTGTTCAAACCACTTTATAACAGAGGTAATGCATTTCTATTATCAAAACATCTCTATTGATTAAATGGAATCAATTTAGAATTTCCAGGAAGACCGGCAGCATCTAGTGATTTAATTAATCCAGACTACGTTTTTATTTACATTTATTTAAAAATTAAATCAAAAATAGTTCTATATTCCAGATAGTTCACTTACAGAAGGTAGTTACTGCTTACCCACGAAACACGATAGTCTTAAATAACACAACAAATCCATAAACTAAACTACACTTATAACGTCTAAAAAATTATCGATTTTTGCTTAAAAAATCGAAAACTTACCACAAGCCTACTAACACACCATACAAAGGTTGTCCTCGATCAGCTGTTATTGGGCGGAGCTATGACGTCACTGTGACGTATTTGGAAAAGGCTAATGCAACTATTTATTTATTTTGCTTTGTAAAATATTCAGTTTTGGATGTAACATTAGGGAGTTTTTGCACCACGTCACGTTAAAATAACGTTACGTTAAACTCGAAAAATTTAATTTCGATTGGCTGTAACGTTGACGTCGCTAGGTAACATAAGCTTTAACGGTACGTCATTTTATCGGAACGTTATGCAAAAACTCCCTATTATAACAGAAGTTCGAGATTCTCTACACTTTTTACGACAATGACATGGCCATGATTGTATAGTGATCTTGATTTGTATGTAAATTTTTTTTAAAAATCGTTGATCTTTTACTTATGGGTTTCATTAATGTAAATCGTCTATTAATGACTTTTATTAATGAATGATTTTTTATTAATGAACGATTTTTAAAAATCGTTTATTAATAACCCCTATTAATGAATGTTTTTTTTATTAATAGACGATTTTGGTATAGGTAATAAGAGACACCATTATTGTCAAAACTTTCAAGTGTCAAATTATTTTCATGGAATAAAATTAGAATTTCTTCAAATTAATAAGATACGATCAACGGAAAATATTGTAACTAACTGGTGTGCTAATCGGCGAGTAATAATCTCTACAATTAACGCGCTCGCTAGCGCTCGTGCGTTAAAATGTCTCGATTATTAATCACTCTCATTAACATACTTGTTTGTTAAATAACTATAAACCATTAAAGGAATAAAGCTTTTATTTTTCAGTTTCAATAAACAACTATTAATGGCCTGAATCCAAGTTAATAAATATTACATTATAAAGCGAAATTGGATACCTAAATGCGATAATTGTTTCATCTTTGAAAATTTAGTGTATGTATTATAATGGGTGTTCATTTGAATTTATGATCTAGTTAGTTGTGATCATTGTTCATGTACGTCGTAACTTATTCTACAAGTACATTTCTAACGGTTATAACTAGGATCTGGACAGGTTTAATGATAACACAATAAACTCACGAAACTGCAATGGCTGTCCAAACCAAACTCTGAATTAAAAAGTCTAAAATATATGTAAACTAACAACAGTTTCATAAAATTTGGATATCCCTGCCGAATTGGTGGAAACATTTCCACCAGGTGAAGCATGACTAGGTATCATTGTATAGTATTAGAGCAACTATAATATACTTGAAGCGCTACAGTACTTGTAGTTGTGCAGGCTTTTTAAGCTAAGATAATAAATTAGAGGAGTGCGAGTGGGGTTTTATTATCCGTAATGGTTTCACAGAAATAAATATAAATTACTAAATTACTATACAGTGAGAGAACCATAATCATTCAATTACTGATGCACTATTTATTATGTTCGTCGTTACACATAAAACATCGTTTCTATTCAAACGTCCTTTATTTGTAACTCACACTCAATCTACGTAGTATACATATACATTTATTGTTAAATACTGGCAACCGTTAGTGTTGACGTTCCGCAGCAGAATGCCCTTCCGTCGATTAGTGCGTTACGTAATTCCCTTGCTGTAATCAGCGTCTACATCAATACATCACACTATTACCTATTACATACAGGCCACTTGGAGATATTTTAATAGATATTTTAAAAAACCCTTTGCAAACATTTTTCATATAAAGCAAATAAGGCATATCTATTTATTACAAACACTCTAGAAATGGAATTGATGTTAGTGACGACAATATTTACTAAACTTTGATCTCAATCAATATTCAGGCTGCGCCACTGAACATTGACTTTTGTTTATAGTAACTACTCTATTAATGAAATCAGTTTTATATTTTATAAAGCATATGTCTTTATTAGCAGTGAACTTATTCGCCCATTTAATGTAATTTGATTATATCATTGTAAACAATGCATTAGAAAAATATATGTTTAATGTAGATACAAGTTCATCTTTTTAATTAGCAATTAAAACAATATCCTTCATCTTGTCATACCATGTAACTTGTTATCATAGAAAGTCTTCGTTAGCTATTCTCTCAGAATCGATAGATAACGTGACTACTTGAATACAATTGCCGGTTGACTAGCTAGTTTCGGAGACGGCGTGTACAATTCTTTAAATACTCAAAAAGGGCGCCAACCGATTTTTATCAAATAACGACAAGTGTATCCAGGCATTCAAAATGAGAATACGTAAACTCAGATAGCACAATTCATTTGAAAGAGGAGCCTAACTCAAGTACAGGTCGCAGTAACAAATAAATCCAGAATGCAAATATCACAGCATAATCATAAAATATAATCATAATAAAATTACAGTGTAAACTTAAAGGTATCGTAATTCAAATTCGTAGGTTAACATAAATCAACAGCTAATATTAATACTGTATAAATATGAATTACCGCAAACAAAAGTACAACAAATACATTAAAAATCAACGGACGGGCAAAATTACAGCAATGGTTAATCCTTTAGTTACTTGGAAGGAACTCGCTTTGCGTTCTCCATGATGCGGTGAGCTTTCAAGGTCACTCCGGTAATCCGTACTTGTAAATGCTCGAACGCCAGAACACTAAACGCCTGGGGAAAATAAACGCACGTTATAGGATTTCAGCGGGTCACGAACGATAACAAGATCCTAATACAGCCCTATACCGCCTGAAGCATCCCACACATGGAGGAAATGACCACTTTTGCAATTAACGCCCAAATCGGTCCTCCGGTACTGGCTGCTATAAGAGGGAAAAAAGGCCCATGCTAGCATACAAACGAAATTAAATGCAGTTCGAAGCGAAATTCCAGGCAACGTGCGAACAAAACACTCGGCAGCTTAAACTCCGCCGAAAAATGGCGTGGAACTAAAATTCCCTCATTACTATTTCGGGAATTCGAATCCGCTCTAAGAAGCGTAGGCAAACATCACTCCAACAAACCAAACGGCAGCCCATGAATTGTCCGAAACTTTTTATAACGCTGAACCGGCTTCATGCCATTCGCCGAGCAAAATCAGAAAAGGGACGCTCCTAGACAAAAACGAGTTGATAAAACTTTTCGCTGCAAGGCGAAGAAAGTAGGCGCGGCGCCAGCGCGCGAAATACGAGCTGAGGAGCGTAGACCTTAAGTGCGCCTAAAAATCGTAACACACTGCTTTTTGTTACTTGGTTTACCAGCAATAGCAACGAGCATCTTGTTACGAGAAGTTATTTGATGTTATAGCAAAACTAATAACATTCCATTACCAATAACTTGTGTATTATTTGAAGCAAATATTGAATGAAATATGAGGTTATAAATTCAACTATATGCTGTAATGCACATGACTATCAATCCCAAATATAAATAAACCACAAATTCAAATGACCACCCCATATAAACTAATAAAAAATAAAATATAGCGAATTAAACTTTTTAAACATATAGAGAAATACACAAATGAATAAAGACGACATGGTAAACCAAAGTTGGATAAATATGCTAACCATTTAAAATGTGTTTTTATATTTTTAAAGTGTAAGGTGTAAACTTAAAATTAGGCTTCACACTATACATATATCTAATTTAAATTAAACCTACCGCTTAACCAAATCGTTGTTATATTAACATATTGCACTCTTGCTCATTCCTGCAAAAATATTCTGCTTTTCATCCCGAAGTATTTTTGGTTACAACTTTAATTATTTTAATTGTATACAGATTTTCCTCTAAAACTGTATATTCTCTTAGCCACTAGCTCAAAATTTTTGCCAAGTGCTCAGATCAGGGTTTTTACCCTTTCACAATCAACACATTTCTCCTACTCACACAAGCTGCGAAAAGGTTTTCTACATTGTATTTTTATGTATAGGACGTGAAGTATGAAATATTGAATTGGACGTTAGATGGCTCCAAATTCCCGCCGTTAATTCCGGAAGGTGACTATAAAGTGGAATTGAATGCCTTTTGTCGGGGAACTGACCTGGGAGTGTTTAATATGTATCTGTCTATTAAGCCTCCCCCGCCAAGGTATTAAGGGGATTACAAAAGGATGCGAAGGCAAAAACTGTATCATTTTTAAATCTTTGTACTTAGAGTATTTTAGGCTGCAGTGCTGCTTGTAGTGTGCTATTTACTGTTAAATAAATGCGAATGAAATGTGTATGTGGTTTTTTCCTCATATTCATCCATTATCTATACAGATGAGTGAAGACCAAAAGAATATAATAATAACAAAACTGACAGTATTTTATAAAAATAATATTTACAAACACAGGCACTTTTAGAGAACATTTGGTATGCAAATTATACATAAATAAGGGGACGTTTTCTGTGGTAAGGCCCAAAAATTCGCCATTTTGTTTCACAGCGGCAGCCGATAATAGTAGCCTGAGGCTAGTTTTTGATTTGTAACCTCTCAAATGGGTGCTTTAAGTAAAAGAATTTCAGATAGAAGTTGTAGTCGCTCTAATCTTACGAATGTAATGTTCTTCTAGTGTTTCTCTAAACCTAATAATAACGGAGATAATTGAAAAATAAAAACTCAATTTTTAAAAAAGTTTCGTGTATAAGCTATTTTTGTGCGTAAAAACTCCAGTCGGAGCTTTCCAAATAGCACTTGCTAAACTCTTAAATGCTTAACTATTAGACTGAAAGGCAGAAATACGTTATTACCCACCTGAACGACTACAAAGTTGTTCATGACTGCTTCCAAAGCATAATTCTAACGCTTCCCAGAGGTAACATATGATATTTTATTTAAAATAGTACCCTACTGATCATTGATAACAAATGTTTTGTCAGTAACAACTTGTATAAATTATTTTTATGTTCGTAATAGCACTTAACCCTTATTTCAATGTTTTCAGATGTGTCATGAAAATATTGGTCATCATTATAACACGAAAGTCGAATTCTACGATTTTGGAAAAAATTATTTCAAAGGTTTCATTTAGTTACGTTGGAAAATTAAATAATATAAATTTTGCGACTACCCACTATGCAACCAATAGAGACGACACGTATATTTTCAACGAGTCTGATTTAGAATTCAATAATATTATTAATAAGAAAATAAAATACCTCTCTCCTGAATTTGGACCTAGTAAACAAATGATTTAAAACAAAGGTGACAAACCTGTTACAAGTAAAGTAAAACTCGTCGAAGTTTGGAGACATTATTGTTGCAACCTTTTCAAATTAACA
The DNA here is from genome assembly GCA_940337035.1 of Agriotes lineatus. Lineage (NCBI taxonomy): Eukaryota > Metazoa > Arthropoda > Insecta > Coleoptera > Elateridae > Agriotes > Agriotes lineatus. The sequence goes on from CALNHX010002471.1 coordinate 47,242, forward strand.
GGTGAACTTAATGATATGGTAGATATTTCAAATAATTTCCAAGAGCCTGCTATTTTTAAAGCGGAAGTGGAAAAATCTATCAAAAACTGGTACATCAAAGGGCACCTAGCTCCTATAATATTACCTCTATCCTGAACTTGAACTATCCTGAACTATCAAGGCTATAAGCGAATTTGGAGTGAATATAATGCATGGTATCTGCCAAAAGGTGTGGAAATTTGACAAATAGCCCGAAGACTGGTGTGAGTCCACATTCATTACTCTCTTTTAAAAAGGTTCAGCAGTTGAATGTAGCAACTACATAACCATTTCCTTAATATCGCGTACCAGTAAAGTCTTGTTAAATATCATAAGTACATGATAGACTAAAAACGCACCTTTTACCGCGAATTTCTGAGAAATAAACTGGGCCCATGCTGGGCAAAGGCACACGGACTAGATATTAAATTTACGCCAGATAATAGTGAAAGCACAAGAGTATAATGTCAAACTGTATCTATGCTTTATTAACTATCAAAAGGCTTTCGACTCGATGTAATGGAAACATCTATGGCGTATCTTAGAGGAAATGGTAACTCCACCTCATTTGACGACCTCCAAGTGTATAAGAAACTAGTGGAAGTAATTAAAAGCATATACCACAATGTAAAATCTGAAGAAGAGATTAATGGACAAAGAACGGAAGCATTTAATTTGAAAAGAGGAGAAAGCAAGGCGCAGTCTAAGCCCTCTATTATTTATTGTAGCAATGGACACACTGATAAAACTTACAAGAGGAAAAGTAGAACAAGCAACCATAGGATACAGAAACCTTAGCCCTACAAAAGTAGATAGTCTACTTTATTTTAGGAAAGACACATAGAAAAATGCAAAGTATAGTAAACGTAGGGACACAGGAAATTGAAGCTCTTAAAATGGAAATAAATACGAATATAAGTAAAGTAATGTAACAACCCGCAAAAAATTGCGTTTATAATTATAAACCTTATACATTTTAAGTTGTCAGGAGGAAGAATAAATCAAAGCCGCCCCTGCATAAATTACATTTATTGCGAACGCAAAAGTTCATTTGGTAAGAACGAAAAGACTACATCGTTATAATCCAAGAAGCGGTTGAATTACATCCGGTGTTAATTAACCAAAAGCTTTCTCAGAAGAAAGAAGTGCCGAATTGGCAGGCAGTGCAAAACCACGTGGGATATCCCAGAGCGCGCGAGTTCTAATTCAAAAATTCTATCTTGCAAAACGGGAGAGTACGAAAGACATTCGTTTTTGTCCCGAAAGAAAATTACCTTTTGGGGAACTCGAACTGGACAGGCAGTCTTCTCCGGATTCCGTGAGATAAATTGAGTTAGCGCTAAGGTGCTTCGGCGCTAAAATTTCGTAACACCGGCGCGAGCCACATGCCGCGCGAAATAATCGAAGTCAAAATTGTAAGTTCTATTTAAAAATTGATGTGAGCAAGTGTTGTGACAAGCCACTCAAAAATTGAAGGAATATCAATAAAGCCAGGGGCATTCAAGTAACATCCTAACACTTTTCGAAATCCATAAAACTTTCGGGCGTACCGAGTAAAATTAAAATTAACATTCACCCTCCAAGTTCTAGCAACGGCACCTGGACGAAGGTCAGTCATTTATGGTATTTATTTAACCAACTAGAAGCAGGGCTGCTATGTTTATTCTTTCCTTCCAAAGTAAATTGATGTCATAAAAATTAAGCATAATTTTGATCAATCCTTTTTACGAAGTTGCAGTTAATTAACCATTGACCAGATAGGGTAAAATTAATTTGTACTTTATCCAAATTTTTAAGTTCTTTTAATATAAGTTATTTATTCTTTTGTGGGTGTTTTATTAACCCTAACTCAATAGTACAACCCCTACGATTACTAATCGTGGACAGCAGATGAGTTACAATCCCCTACTTGCAAATAGTGATCTACGGGTTCAAACCAACCCCTATATCACACAAAGGTGGCAGCACGTTAAACTGGTAACCAGGGGGTTGGAAAAACAACCCCTTGGTTATAGTAATGATAATTAATAACAGCAATAAAAAAAAGAAACAAGAACAATAATACAATGTAAACAAAACCTAGACCTAGAAATAGAAAAGAAAACAGAAGAATATATATCATGCAGTAAATAAAACCATTGTGCAGAAGAGAGAAATAGTCAGGAACACAAAGACAACAGAATATAACATGATTGCTTTACCAACTATTTTATACCCGAGTGAATTATGGGTGCCACTGAAGAAACACCAATCACAACTGAACTAGATTTAAATCAAATGTCTGAGAAATATTTCTGGAAAAACTAAATTTGATAAAGTTGTAAATACACAGATAAGGCAGGTAACCGAACAAGAGCAAATTATGACAAAACTGAAGAATAGATCATTGAACTGGTATGGACACATAGCCAGAATGGACTCCGACAGAATGGTCAGAAAAATTATAGAAACCGGAAAATGAAGAAAACGAAAGAGAGGCAGACCGAGGAAGACGTGGATCGAAAGGATAGAGGAAATAAGGACAAAACAAAGCAAAACAATAAAAGAACTGAAAACTTTGATACAGGACAATGGAGGAAATGGAAAAATTGGGTAAAAGAATCCGAAAACGATGCACCTAATCCGACGCTATAAAGGGCAAATGGAAAATGAAGAAGAAGAAGATGTTAAACTGCCAAAACATTCTCAACATCAATTATTCAAAAGTTACTTTATCACTAGAAAATAACCTAGACACACTGGCTTCTTCTTATGCAAATCAAAATTAGTACAACTCGGTTTAAGATCCTTCACCTGCTAAACATCTAAAGATTTTCCGGAAGTCTGCTAACTCATACGTCCAAGGTGATACTACGATGCGTCTAAGAGTTAGTAACCCTAGAAGGAAATGAAATATTTACGATGACCGACACCTTCTCAGGATCTAGTAATAATCCGAATCTGTTCACCACATAACCTAAGTATTTCAGTTCAGAAAGGCAAAAATAATACTTGCCTTTAGGTAAAGCTAGACTGGTCGAAGATAATTTATTAAAAACTTCTCTTAAAACCTCTAGATGTTGTCGTCGAGATAAGAGAGGTAATAAGATTCGAGGGAAGCTTCAAGAACACGATCGATTTGACGTTGAAAGGCCTCTCCAGAATTGTGGAGTTCGAACGGCATTCGAGTAAACCGAAATAAACCACGGTTAGGAATGGTGTCCAAACTAGCGTTCGATCATGAAATAGACAATTGTGTTAAATTTTAAGGATATTAGAAAAAAGCTAAATGCACTTCATAATGTGGGCCAAGTTGCAGCGTTATTGGTTAATAACAAGGAGTTTTCCAGACGACATTCTCGTAATTATTTCAAGTAATTCACTACGTCACAGAGTAGACTAGAATAAGCAAAAACACGACGCCAATATTTGGTATTTAAACTGTGTTGTTTATTTAATTTTTTAATATATTCTCATACACTGATGTGTGCTTATCTATGAACTGACATAGGCTACAAATATCTTAAGTAGTAGTTAGGCCCGGCTACTCAGTTCACACCTTACGCTCCAACCCTTCATCCCTTCAACAAGTTAAAACCCCTTTCAGCATAATAACCTGTTTCTATAAATCTACAAGTTACGTTTACTGAAGTGCTTCATAAGAAGTGCAAGAAATTAAGAAGACTTCCAAGCTTTCGCTGCGCTGAATCTACTACCTCTACGAAGGTAGAAGAATCGGAGGAATTACACAAATCAAGATACATTTCAGACAAGCGGTGAAAGCAATAATTGGTTTAGTATCAGAAGATAAAACTATTTGCCAATAAGCGAAATGGATGTCTAAGTTAGAAAGATACCGAGCATCGCGCAAGCGATCTAAGATCGATGCAATGTAGGGAAGAGGGTAACCATCTTTCTAAGTTACATGGTTGACCCTTCCGAAGTCGATATAAAGTGAATACGGTTTATATTTCTTCTTAACTAAAACTATAAGACTAGATCGAAGATTATCCGAAAGTTCGACAACTCCAACTCTGGAAACATTTCAGGCGCGTGCGAAACAAACACTCGGTAGCATAAAATTCGCCTAAAAAATGGCGTGGAACTACAATTTCCTTATAATTGTTTCGGAAATTCGAATTCGCTCCCAAAAAGCGTAGGCAACATTATTAAACAAACCAACGGCAGCCCATGAACTATCTGAAACTTTCTATCACATTAACACAGCTTCATGCCGTTCACCAAGCAAAATTAGAAAAAATACACCCCGAAGACAAAAATGAGTTTATAAAACTTTTCGCCAAGGAGTAGGCGTGGCGCTAGCCCGCGAAATACGAACTGAGTACCAAAGACATCAGAATCGAAAAGAAGCGTAACAATACGGAATAATTACTACAGACTTTGAAATCAAATTTAGGCGCAATTGAATTGTAACACTATATTAAGAATTATCAGATGGTTCGATAACTCCAAGTTTTAACATTGAGTCAAGTTCTTCATTAACCACCTTTTGTAGTGTTAGTGATAGTGGATAATAGAGTTGTTTAATTGGTTCAGCAACTGTCCTACTTTGATGTTCTACTAAATCAGTACCACCTAATTTAGATGGAAATTATGAAAAATAACGATTAATGATCGAAGTAAGCGAAATGCGTTGCGAGCTAGATAGAACAACAAATAGAGAAACATGATCCACAGGGTCAGAATCGACAGATGTACCAAATGTCCACAAATCATTTCAAAATCGTGTATAAAGTTCACTGTCTTCCAGAAATCAATACCTAAAATAATTGGTTGAGATACATCAGGTACCAGGTACCAAAGTATCAATTAGTCTCGTTTTACCTTCAGTTGTATTGGGTACGGTAAGCAAACCTATTACAGGGTATTTAGTCCTGTTTGATAAACTGCAGGAGCTGTTGACAACTGCGTTAGTTGTTATGGTCTAGGTCTCTAGGTGAACGTAATTACAGAGAAGAAAGATTAATAGAATTATGCCAGAACAAAGAATTTATTGTTGTAAATACATGGTTTAAACTTCTTAAGCCCATGTTGTATACGTGGACATCTCCCAAGTACACAGAAGAGAGAATAATACGAAATCAAATAGATTTTATTTTAATTAATAAAAGATACAGAAATTCTATAATATCTGCCAAAACAATCCGGTAGTAGCGATAATAAGAACAAGACTAGAAAAGATAAAAAAGAAGAACAATAAACAAATGTTAAAACAAACCTTGCAGAAAGATGAGAAGATCAAAGCTGAAGTAGTAAATAATCTATGGGAAATCTACAAGAAACAAATAATCAAAATCAACAAGAAAATAGTGATATAAATATTGCCTGTTCAGAAACTGACGAAAAATCAGAATGAAATCGACGCTAAATCAGGTTCAATTAATCTAGTGGTTTGCATAGATAGTGGTAATTTAAAATTGTCAGTGTTAAATTGACTGAATTTTAGTTTCTTATCAAGGGTGATAGCTGATAAGACTCGCAGACTAGCGATAATAAGAACAAGACTAGAAAAGATAAAAAAGAAGAACAATAAACAAATGTTAAAACGACCCTTGCAGAAAGATGAGAAGATCAAAGCTGAAGTAGTAAATAATCTATGGGAAATCTACAAGAAACAAATAATCAAAATCAACAAGAAAATAGTGATATAAATATTGCCTGTTCAGAAACTGACGAAAAATCAGAATGAAATCGACGCTAAATCAGGTTCAATTAATCTAGTGGTTTGCATAGATAGTGGTAATTTAAAATTGTCAGTGTTAAATTGACTGAATTTTAGTTTCTTATCAAGGGTGATAGCTGATAAGACTCGCAGACTAGCGATAATAAGAACAAGACTAGAAAAGATAAAAAAGAAGAACAATAAACAAATGTTAAAACGAACCTTGCAGAAAGATGAGAAGATCAAAGCTGAAGTAGTAAATAATCTATGGGAAATCTACAAGAAACAAATAATCAAAATCAACAAGAAAATAGTGATATAAATATTGCCTGTTCAGAAACTGACGAAAAATCAGAATGAAATCGACGCTAAATCAGGTTCAATTAATCTAGTGGTTTGCATAAATAGTGGTAATTTAAAATTGTCAGTGTTAAATTGACTGAATTTTAGTTTCTTATCAAGGGTGATAGCTGATAAGACTCGCACTCGAACTCGCACTAGCCAAAGTTAAATGTGGTTGGTAAAAGGAAGTAATGTGATATAAGATTAACTGTAATAGTTGATTTTTAGAAAGGAACTCTAACCGATTGCACAAGCCTTGTGCATAGTAGCTACAAACAAGCAGATGGTCTCAGATGCACCCATTTTACATTGTTTCACTTCATCCAGAAGACGATCATAGTCAACATGTTTAAAGGAGAAAGATCTGCGTAGCCATGTGTACTGTAACGAACTGGGGCCTTTGGGGCGACTTCTCGTTATGTAATTACGCTTGATTATACTTTGGAATAAAACGCACGTGTTGTTTCATGAACCAAATATAATAAACTAAATAAACTTTTGTTATCGGATGGTTGCCTACACAACATTTCTATGGCAACTCTGAACCGATCGTAACAGTACTAGTGATATAGTAGATTTAGAAAAATTTAACTTTTGAGAAATATTATGACAATGGAATTTTAGAATTTATCATAAAAATATAACTTTGTGAACAAAATTTATAATAAAATGTATCGATAGAAATCTGTTCAGACCTTCGCAGGGCCTGTAGTAGTATAGTGAGGTTACGATGCGAAGAGAAAATTTGGACATCTGCTGAAATCGCGCCTCGAGTTGATCGGTCCAGTTTTGTTGTTTTGCAGCGTGATTTTGTGTGTGCCTGAACTATTGTTAAAGAAAAATAGAAGCCGAAATTCGTTGTTCCATCGATGGTCCCCAACGGGATGGAAGGGAGCTTTACAGAACCAAGGCAGGTGGATTATACATTTTCCTTTTCTTGCAATCATGTCCTAGCCAAGAATAGTGTGTAATGTTCGATTAGTTGAAATTTAAATTACAGTCCACTGTTGCTATTGTAAACAGAATCCTTTAAGTATTAGTACATACTTAAAACTATATATGGGAATTATCATACAAAGTTATATTTATTCAAAATTTATTACGCTTAACAAGGTTCTAAAATAATTTATCTTGTAATTTTATTTTATTCACATTTATTAAACAATTAATAACGTGTTATAGGCAAGATTAAATATAAAATTACCTTTCAATATAAAATATTAGACTGATAAGTGAACAACTATTGAAAATAACAATAAATTTGTTGTCTTCACATACTTTTGTAAAGCTTATAAAGTTATTGCTAATATTTTGGTGGAGGAGGCTTTATAGACAGATAAAGATTAAATACTCCTAAGTCAGTTCTACGACAAAAACCATTCATTTCAACTTTATAATTACCTTCAGGAATTAACGGTGGAAATTTAGAGCCATCTAACGTCCAACACCATATTCCATAATTCACGCCCTATACATAAAAACGATATTTATTTTCTTAAATTATAACACTCATTCTTTGGTTGCTCATGAAACTTCTAGCATCTACAATCACAAAAAAAGTATAGCATCTATAAGAATTTAAAATATCAATTTAAATCGTTGATTAGTTAAGAAAATCAGAATTTGGATTTAATCTTTTTATTATAATTAATAGTAAATAAAACTCTTACATATTAAAAATGACGAATACCTAACGAAGGATTTATAACGTGGCTGAGGCTAAGCCTTATTGGAGTTGTATAATGCTGGTTTAAGAGGAGGACGTTACTAAAGAGGTGCTTCGGCTAGCTCGAAGAGGGGCGTGGATCTCGATCCAGCTTCAGCGTAGTCGCGATGTAAGTCAAATTCAGTCGGGGCGCCAAGAACCTAAAATTGCCCAAAGCACAACGAGAGGCACACGCTACTGGTCCTAAATAGCGGGCACAACCTCACCATCAAATCCCAAAGAAGCCAAAAAAAAAACCCACTTACCTTACTGACCTTACTGCAGTAGTCGTCAACAACTATAGTCCCTATAGTAATAAACCCCAAAAAAAAGTACCGAAGCTTTAATTTCCCTTATTTTCGTTTAACGGTCACAAAGTTCGCAACATAACAAAGAGCTTCCGCGCTAAAGTTTGATTTAAGTTTGATTAAAATTGCTTGACTCGAAATAGCACACGGGGCTCGTGCCAGCTAACAGGCGAGTATAAATTACTTCGCGCAAACAGCAGGCAGCGAAGGGGTCCTAAATTGAGAGCGTTTGACACGCGCACAAAACAAAGCTACTGGAATGTTGCGTTATGGCGCCGCATCCGTAACCGAGAGGCCTCGTCAGTGGGGGACACGCTAATTGGTGCGCTCAACGGCAGCACTCGTGTATCGGGAAAGACAATGTAACAAGGTCTTCGCTAGCAGGGCGCTCTTAAAATGAGTTGAATCAAATAAGTCCCATTTGCTATTTTTACAATTATGATCAGCGGCATACAAGAGGGATTCAGCGGCGTAACGCAACTGAAGGTTGCATTGCCATTCATTAACAGTAGCGATACAAAAGGCACTTTATTAACGTAAAGCAGCTGAAGGCTGCGTTGTAACTCATTAACAGTAACGATACAAAAGGCAAGTTATTAGCGTACGCAACTGAAGGTTGCGTTGCAATTTATGAACAGTAGCGGCACCAGAAGGGCTATCGAATAGCGCAAGGCCCGACGTGGGATGTTATCGGCACCCCACAGATTGCACTGCGGTCAACAGCTGGAGCTCGAGGTCTCGCCGTGAACGAACTCGATCATGCCGCGGAGTAGAAATATCTAACCTTGAACCGGGGATCGGACCCTGTGGCAGCAATCTCGACTCCACGTGATGGACAGGCGGACGACGTCGTCTCCGAAAGCCCGCAGACAAAAGGCTTCGATGAATGCCGAGCAGCAGCTGGATTTGTCGGAGGATGCCAATAATTAGGCAATAACGTACAAGGTATCGGAAAAAGAAAAGGCCTGAAATGAAAGCTAAACGTCAGCCCATCGGCCATAAAAAGACTAGCAAAGCCTACCTTAAGGATTTTTAACGGCCCAAAGTTTATTCTTCCGAACGATCATTTGTTCCTGGTTGCGGATAGGCAACCTAGTAAGCACCGAGACGCGAGGAAAGTTTCCGCGCCTTTAATAAACAAATTGAAATGACTTAAAAGATATTCGAACCGTCACAGATTGCTTTCGCGTAATCAAAGATAAACTATTTCTCCTTTTCGATGACACGTATTTTATGGAATCAATTATCGACGATTACCCCTCTTGCTTTCTTAGTTGTAAAGGAAATGTTTAGCAATAATACCTTTTTGATAGGACATCCTTCAAAGTTTTCAGTTTTTTAATATCGGCAGTTCCAAATGCTTTCTCCTCTAGAGCGTCACAAAGTTAATTTCAAAGCGTAATGGAAACTGTCGGTATTCGTTACTCATAAACTTGTAGAACTGCACAATAACCTATAAATATTTATTCACAGTTTAGGAAAAAAAAAATAAAACAAATTGCATACCTCCAAGGCTTACCCCATCTCAAAGTTAGCCAAAAACGTTAAATTCATGGCTGCACAGGTTCTATTGTATTTGAATGTGTCAACGGATACATACTTATAGAAACTCTTGTTCCAGCGGGCTGCTTCATACCTCTCCGGTCTTATAATATTAAATTGTTGCTGAAACTAATCATCCCACAATTACACAAGGAGTAAGATAGATAATTTGTAAAAAAATAAGTTAGCTTAAATGCATTAAAACCACTTTTATCCGACAGCACTCCACAAAGTAGGATTGAAAAGATCGTGCAGCGTTTCATCTTTCACATCAAAGTATCACCATTTTACAAGGAGAAATATAAATATACGGTGTAAAATAAGTAGCAAAAACCTAAATGCTGACTAATGGGTTTGCTGTTTTATATTCAGAATGTATGCAGATTGTATCTGTACATTCTACGAAAGCTAATTGATGTCATCACTATTATATGTTATGCTATTACAAAATAATTATAATACATGTCGGCGCCGAAGATATTTGGACTAATGTATCCGCCTATGAGTTATATTTTGTAGTTATGTTATGTTTCGTTTAAACTGGTTTGTTTAATGAGTTCGCAGAAGGATTGCGATAGGCAATTTCAATCGAATGGAACGGCGCTTGCAAAACCCAAACAATATGGGAATAAGTAGCGTTGCGGAGATGAGAGCATTCTGGTACAGAAAGTCAAAGGTGTTGGACGAAGTTGCGGGCGCCGGACCATTACCGCTCCAACCCTTATTATTAGTTATGTTCGCTTCGCCGTTGCTGGCTATTTATTGGTTATTTTAGTTTTTTACCAATATACTGTGCTTATATGATTTGTGTGTGTGTGTTTGTAAACTATAAGTGGTCACGCCCTGAACTATTCCTTTGTTCTGACATCAGAAGTGGGATTACCTTTACCTTGTGTAAAACTGTGATGGTGTTTACGACAGCGCGACCAAAAGATGCCAAAGAAAAGTGTACCATGCTGCAGAGGAGGTTGACCAAACGTTCAACGCAATTTCCTTCTGGTCACCATACTGGACCGAAGCGTCGAACTGTGTCACCATCTGCATGAACAGAAAGGCGAACATCCTTCCATGGAAAATGTCATAAATGTGGAAGTGCTGTCCAATGCCGAAGCCAAGGTCAGTCATCGCCAGAGACATCCAGGGGAAGCTATGTAGCGGAGGCAAGAGTGGTTACCTGCTTCTCTTGCGGAAAACCTGGCCATATTGCACCGAACTGCACCGAGGGTAGTCGAAAAATAAAGAGCGGTGCTCCCGAGAGACGAGTCAACTTGTGTGAAAAGAACAACTTGCCGGAGACAGCTCGAACTGAAAACTGGTGAGACCTTTTCTCTCCTGTTTATTTCGGGTTCGGATTGCTCATTGATTAAAGATAAGGAAGCAAACCATTTTAATGGGAAACGTTTAAACAATGTGGCTTGTTTAAAAGGCATTGGTTGCGGATCATTTATGTGCACCAAGCAAATTTTGAGTGTCGTAGAAATTCAAGGACTATTTATAGATTCTATAGTGTGCCAGATGAGTTCATTTTAGTAAAAAATGGTAATTAAAACAGAAATTGACTACTTAGACGATCTTGTTAAATCGAGAAATGTACTTCCTAAGCCTCGTAAAACAGCCGCTCGTGTAAATTCAAAGATTGAAAATTACATCCGATTGCATATTACAATAAACGCACTACCAGCCCGGAATCTAGGTCCCATTTGTACGAGATTGAAATGTTAGCATTTTACGGTCTGCAAGCTTTTGATTTCGATATCGTATATCGCGACTGAAAACTAGTGATGGGCCTATCCGGAATGAATAATCGGAAAGTTTCCGATTGTTCAAAAAATCGGAAGGTTCCGATTATATCGGAACGTTTCGGAACTTTTCGAAATTCGATTATTTTACTGTTCGGTGCACAAAATGAGAAAACGAAATGCCAATTTGAACTGAACGGAATACGGAATGTTGTGTTGACTCACTTGACTGCTATATGCTGGTGAATGGCACTAATGGCAGTGGTATTTCATAGATTAATTATTAGATAGTACAACTTACAGACTTAAAATTCATGTATTATTTTATACTATCTATTATGTACTTTATGTGCCATTAAACTTTAAAATATCACTACCATTTTCCGAAAGTCTATTAAGGTAACTACTGTAATAATTTGAAAAATATTTTATTTCCTCTTCTATGCCACTGTGCGACTCAAACTCATAAATTGTTTTACTTGCCGTCCTGCAAACCCAAACAATAGATGCCAACGCAGATAAAGGCTTACGGCGTGACAGCGAGTGCTCTCAACGCAAATTTGCACGCACTTCATCTTCCTTCCGCTTGTTGTTGTTTCGCTCGTTTTCTCTTGCTTGCATTTACGGAATGTAAAATAATCGGTAGATATTCCGATTTTATAAACATTCCGAAATGGAACATTCCGATGATTGAAATCATCCGATTATGCCCATCACTACTGAAAACGCATAAAACATGCTGATTTTTTCTCGCAACCCATCATATGTTACGTCATATCCACCGATATTGGCTTAGAGAAACAACGTCGATGTTTATAAAGAGTGGGTCAGTGTTACTCAACAAAGTGATCCGGAAATAAACAAAGCACTTGCCGCACTACGCTCAAATGAACTTGACCCTGACATTGCTAAAAATACGATATTAGGAATCACATTCTCTACCGTAGAATTCAACGAAACCATCGATTGCGCTTATTACCAGTTGTAGCGAATACAATGATTTGGACCGTCGTTAATCACGTTCATACCGATTTAAAACATCTGGGTTGGACAAAACGCTTGAGAAAATTTACGAACTTTATTGGTTCCCAAAAAAGTCAAGAACTGTTCGTAAATTTGTTGATAATTGTTTGATATGTAAGTTAAGCGATACAAAAGAAGACGTTTTTGCTACGATTGATGCCTTTACCAAGTTCGTTTTTCTGCAACGTATCAATTCATTAGCGGCGAAAAACGCTATAAATTTTTTGAAAGAATACACTTACTTTTTTGAAGCGCCTTGTAGAATTATTTGTAATCAATGTAAATGCTTCCCAAGTTCTGAATTTCGTAGCTTTTTTCCAATTACAACCTAGAAATACATTTTATTGCTCATGGCAGTAGTCGTGGAAATGGTCAAGTAGAGCGAGTAATGCAAACTTTGAAAAACATACTCACTATACTATAGAACCTGAAAGTGATAAAAGCTGGCAAAATAGTTTAGCTGAGGTCGAGTTGGCTTTGAACAGTACAAAGCACTCAGTTACGGGGTTTAGCTCCGCTAAATTGTTGTTTGGTGTTCCAATACGATCCTTAGAGTTACACAAAATTAGTTATATGATTAACGATGAAGATCCTACTATCAAAACATGATGCAGTCCGTAAGAATGCTGGAAAGGCACAACTAAAGCCATTTGTGATTGGTGATTTTGTACTCAGTAAAAGTAAAGATCGAATGATATCGAAGCTTGACCGAAAGTACCGAGGTCTTTTCAAACTGATAAAGTTATTGGAAAGTGACCGTTATGAGGCCAACAAAAAAGTGTTGAGGTCAAACCTTTAAGTTTGCTCACGATCAGCTGATTAGTGACCCTGAGAAACAAGGAAAAATTTTAGTTGACTCGGAGGAAGATGGCTCCGTGTCGGCGGAGAAAATCGAGAAATATAATTTGATATTTATTCGAATTATGTAGAAATGAATTGTCATTATTTTTAATCGATCCTGAGCCCTTGAGCCCGATTAGAAGTTCAATCGGAAGACCTGTTTGGTGGTTGAGCCCGATTAGGAGTTTAATCGGAAGACCTGTGTAGTAGTTGATCCCGATTAGTTTAATATCGGAGATTGAGCTTGATAGTCACAGTCGAATAGTGTACTTTATTCGAAAGGTTTTGTGTATGCACTAAATAAAAAGCTTGATTTTTTTTTCTTCAAAATTGTGAAAGTCGATGATTGATTTGTTGTTTATTTGTTAATCAGGATGAACGAGCGGTTTAGTAACTGATTTATTTTCGTACAGTTGAAGGTCCTCAGTGCCCGTGGACGTGCACGTGTCAGAATGGCCGTGTCGTTCTGACATACATTATGGGCAGAAACAATTTGTAGTGCTAACTTTAAGTTTTTAGTAAAATCTACTACAAAATTGCACTTAAAGAATAAAAAAGCAACATTACTGCATAATAAAATATACTAAAATTATCTATCAAACAGTAGTAACTGGCATAGTTGCTTATTGGATTAGAGAGATATGGTATGTCCATGAAATGCGTAGCATTCGACGGTAGCACCACATCTCGAATGCTAGGCTTCTTGTAAGTGTCTATGCCTCTGCCCCGTATAACAGTATTGAGAACACGTAACACCTAAGAACACGAAGACGAAGATCAAGATTCAGCGAAAGGTTGCACAGTACCTTATTTAGTCGTTTGAAAGCGTTTCTGGCATATTCAATGCGGCATTTAACTTCTATTGAGTGATCCCAACTATCGCTGATTCTGGTTCCCAAGTATGTAATGCTCTCTGTTCGTATTAAAGGTGTATCTCCTGTTGAGAATTGTGTGTCAATATTGGTATTTTTACTGACTACTAATACTTGTGTTTTCTTACAGTTGAGCTTCTCTGTTCTCTATTAACCTCTGGAGGCTGTCTGCACTGTCTGCAAGAAGGACAGTGTCGTCAGCATACCTGAGATTGTTTATCACTTCTCCATTTATTTTTATTCCATGATCTGTGTTTTCAAGGGTTTCCTGGAACAATTTTTCGAAGTAGGCATTGAAAAGAGCAGGAGATAATATACAGCCCTGTCGTACTCCTTTTCTCACATTGAATTCCTCAGATGTTTGACCGTCTATGCGAACAATAGCTTTCTGGTGTTTGAGTAAATTGGAAATAATTCGTATGTCTTTATCGTCGACATTCGATGTGCGCGAGATCGGAATGAGTTTATCATGATGTACCCTATTATATCCACTGTTTTATTAGTTTTGTGATCACTTGAAATTCCACAGATTTATTATTATTTATATGAACACTAACTGTAAATCAAATGTATAATTTCTCATTGATACATTGTTTATTCTACTATTTAGTCATATATTTGGTTATACTAAGCATTTATTTAATAAAACTATTAGTAATTCTTAACCCCAACCCCGCCACTGGTTTTGACCCGCTACTGGAGTTGGCCATTTTATGTCATAAGTCATAAGTGACATTTCATATGATCAGACTGTTTATATAAAGTGACTGTACTTTATTCTAGTCAGGAATTGCAAAAATTGATTTTGACAGAAAAAATTTATTACCATGACAGTGGTCGAGAAATGACTACTTCCCAGCCGCTTTTTATTTAGCGTATGGAATGTATACAATACGATCACAGTAAAAAGATTACAAAAAAAACAAAGCACAATACAATACAATATAGATCTATATGTCAATGTCTAAATTACTTAGCCATTCAATTGCGTCGGGTGTACATAGCGCAAAATCTTCAAGCTGACCAGGGTAGGCACGATTGGGGCATGTTGATACTATATGGCGGATGGTTTGTCGTTCGGCTCCACAATCACATTGTGGGGATTCCGCTCTTCTCCACATATATAAGGAGTCAGCACACTTGCCATGTCCAGTTCGCACTCTGTTTAGTTTCGTCCAGAGCCGGCGTGGTAGTTTTGATTCGTGGGATCCTTGAGTTGGATCAGGTATTCAGATGTAATCATCAGCTGAACCTTCCGTCCATGCATTGGGCCATTCATTCACCACTCTAAACTCCTCAGCTACTTCCATTGCGCTCTTGATTTAAGTCGTTGTTTCTGTCGTGTAATATAAGGGATATCATTGTGGATTGGCAGGAGGTCGTTGGCAGTTATCTTCTTGTATTCTCTGACCAGAGCTGCTGTTCGTCGGATTCCAGGTGGTGCGATACTACTGAGGACAGGAAGCCATCGAATTGGTGTTGGTCGTATGGAACCAGAGATTACCCTCATTGTTTGGTTGAGTTGGGTGTCAATACTCTTCTTGACATGTGCGCTATTTATCCAGACAGGCGCACCATACTCTGCTACTGAATAAACCAAGGCTAGGGCCGCTGTTCGTAAGGTGGTTGCATCTGCGCCCCATGTTGTGCCACAGAGCTTTGATATGAGGTTGTTTCGCTCTCTTAGTTTCCCAGATACATTCATAAGATGTTGTCTGAACGTTAGCGTTCGGTCGAGCCGCTGTCATGGTAACCTATTTTCTGGCCGGGGTGGGTAGAAATGTAGTTTTGCAATTTTTCCAAAAACTATACTTTCTACAAAATAAATGTTCAAACGAAAATTGTAGATAATTGCATAAAATTGAATTGAATTTTTATTAAACAATTATAAAAAATCTCCGCAAAATTAAAAAAACATAAGAGTAAAGTCCCACTTTCGGTTGCCCCATTTTAACCAGAAATCACAAGGCTCTCAAAATTATATCAGGCTGATCCGTTACACATCTCGGCTGTAAAGAGAACGCAGACTCACATCGCTACGAAAACCACGTTTCTGAATCGGAAGACACAAAAACGGATATTTATGCAAAAATCTCCCGTTTGAAAAAATCATGATTTACTACTACTAAAATAAATGAAATTGTTGTTAATGGAAGATTTGATACCACTTACAGATTAAGAATACATTTTTGTCAATTTTTAAAAAACCCACAATTAGTCTAAAACTCGTGGAGTTTTTCAGGTGTGTTTTAACAAAGAAAAAACCCACTGGTTTTTTTCGGGCTGGGGAAAATCATGCCAACCCTGCAAGATTGTGAATTATAAAAATTGCAATATACATTTTAGGGCCTTTAACGGTATATTTTTTCTTATTTAGCCGACTTGTACCAAATGGGTTTATGGCATACCCTATCCATAACTGCGGCTATATCCAAGGACCGGTTCTCCTGCCTATTGATTAATTTTAATGTGTAGTCGTTTCTTAATGTCTATTGTAGAAGCAAACATATTTAGAAAGAGTGAAAGCACTAACCCTTGTAAATAACTGGAATTTTAGAAATACTGGGAGTACAATAACATTTGTCACATACGATTAATCTTCGCCATTCACTGGTATTGAATGATTTTTCTTATAGGATGAACAGCCACCAAACAATAATACTAAGATGCAAATGGCAAAATCTAGTAAATAGGGATCAACATCTGAACGTCTGTATTTCAATCAAATTCAATCCTTTATTTTCATTTTATAGAATAAGTCATATAATACAGAACAAATAAGTATGACTATTGCAAATAATAATTGAACAGAAGGCTGGATTAGGTTTCTGTTGGTTGCACTGGTTCTTTATCCCTAATTTTTAAGCACATGAATGAGACTGCATTCACGTTTTAAGCCAATGTAGTCAATGGCACTTAAAGGGATGATGATGTTGCTACACTTTAAAACGCAGCCTCACGTTTTATGAATTATGGCTTGGAAGAGGGCAGCAACGTTGCGAATGAATCAAAATAAACGGTCTATTTATACAAAAGTAATTGCTTAACTAAATAACAACATATCAAAGTGCAAAGTGTAGATTAGTAATAGTAATAATATAAAATATAAAACAAATATAATAACTACTACACGCTATAACATAGATAAGATTGGAAAGCATACACAGAATACTATTAAGATTTTTAAAATAGTGTTAAATGTTTACATCATAGTTACAAACCACTTTAACTCTTAAGTTTTACCCTAGAGAAGTTGCATTTACCTCCCTATAAGTTCACACAATTATCCCCATTTATAACAAAATAATTCACAAGAACCTACAATAAAAGGATATCTGATCAAGGGATGATGGAGTTCCCTTATGCTTTAGTTTTTAAATTTCGTAGAAAATTACAGTTCTGTTTGGAGTTTTCATATACCTCTTTTAGAAATAAAGAACACTTTATTATTCGATTAAATTAATCGTACCTACCAACATATATTTTCCAGTGTAACGATCAAATAACTTGACAGTTTCATAACAAATATTGTTGCAGCCATGCATCATTAATAACTTAACTTAACATATAATAAATCGTCCTTTAAAAAACAAGATGGAAGTTGAGAATTTGGTATAAGCACAGCACCATTAATACCTAAATGATATTTCATCGATCTAACTTTGCAGTGCTCATGTTCAAAATGTATGGCTTTTTTTTATCTACAAACGAATCTGCCAATCCTTCGATTCTATGGTATGAATTTTCATAAAACTTGCGGTTACTTATCATATGCTCAAACACGAAAAGTCTATTATTTTCGATCATAAACTGTATCTGGGGCATTTCGCTCGTTTCCCATGATATTGTGTATGTATTATTGTGCATATACTTTGCACCATGATTTTCTAGATGCTCCTTTGCAGTAGCTATTGTGTACAAGGATGAACAAGTTAGAATACAACACTGATAATCCCTCAAATAGCAACTCTTTTCGTGTTCTGTAATGGCATCGCCTTTACTTATAAAACTACAGGTTCGCCATCGACATGGATATATTGTTTCTGCTATATGTTGTTGCAATTTCGCATCAGTTGACTTTGTGGAAATGCTAAATATTTGTGCACAGTCGCAACAAATGGACTTCTTATGCTCATCAAACACGGGAAGTGCTAGATACACCCTACACCTTCCACAACGAAGTGTATCAAGTTTGTCGTAGTCTATATGTTTGGTTTTATCATTTTGGGCCAGGTTGCTTACTTCAAAGTTGACATTCACCTTCACTTTAATAGGATCGTCAAAACATACCAAATATTTGTTTAAATTTAAAACACTGCCTGGGTTGTTGAAAGTTTCATCAAACAATGAACAGGGAGTATTCTTTAAATTCATGTTACATTTGCTGGGCAAATCACTACAAAGCTGGACGTTGTATAAAACGGATGCGGAACCTGTACTACTAAAATATCTAACATCATAATTCAGATTGCGTGAATCGGCTTGGTACCAATATGTAACCAAGAAAACTACACCTTTGTGTACCGCTGCTAAAGTTCCCTGAGAATTTTGATCAACATCAATGGTGAAGTTTACATTATCTAATAGACAACTTGCGTGGTTTTCAATAAAATGGTCTTGGATTTGTATTGCTGAGCCATTCCAAGTGCAATGTAGAAGCGAACTTAATGGACAGGGAAATGGCCGATATGCGCATTTTAACTCATGTTCGATAGCTTGATCAAAAATTACAAACTCTTTGCACCCTTGCTCTTTGAAGCAACATGGGAATGGAATTTTCTTCAGCAAAACTTCCAGTGCCAACACTCTGTGGACTGCTGTGGTGGTATTTAAAGGAGAACATTGGCCACAAATACAGGTTCCATCAGGAAGTGATCGAACTGGACCGCAGGATAAATACTTTTTGCATTGGTAACATCGCAGTTGCTCCAACATTTCATCAGGTATGTCCGTTAGATTGTCCATGATACTTTGCCACCAACAGGAAATTCTGCAATAAAATAAAAGAACTTACTGTACTGAATTAGGTATGTATCTACCTGATAGATGATTTCAATTTAAAGTTACAATTTAATGATGCAATTACGGTTGCCAACACTGTCATTTTGACCCGAAGACTTCGGGTTTGGCAATCATTTTTCGGGCTTCCGGTTTTCAATAAAATCCTTTGGGTTAACTAAATGGTCATACAGAGATTGCAAAAATTTTTACACTTATTTAAAAGCTCCAGAGCAGGTCATTGGTAGAAAGTGGCGAGAGACAAAAAATACAATTTTAGAAAATATTTACAATTTTTTCTGAAAAATGTAGTTTTGTAATAGATTACATAACTTCCAAGATAGATTTTTAAAATTTTATTTATTGGAATGTAAATAATAGTTTTGTTCTTTATTCCTACGATTTACAAAGGTCGAAATGTATGCTATGTGTAACGGGCTAGCTGCATCCCTCATCGACGTTTATTTTCATGCTTGAATGTAGAAAAAAGGTGTATTTCCTACATTCTATTAATAGAGCTACTATCGTATTTTATGTAAGCAAATGTTCACAAAGTTGGTCCTGCGTTGGATGTGATTATTATAATTTTAGTTTTCGATAGTGCAGCAAAAACACTCTGTACACGGGATATGGGGATCTTCAACTCATGCAAATTTAATAAATAAGAGGGCGTTCGCACGCAGTCGCTTCTGAGAGCTGCATGGGTTTGTTCGACACGAAAGTATAGTACGTGAATTTGCCCAGGGCAATATAAGTTAAATTTAAGCGGTCTGAAAGAGTCTGGCAGCCAGCGTTTACTGCAGGGTTAAAGTGCAGCAAACCAGCGTTTTTAAATTCCGAAAACGATTTTCCGAGTGTACATGTAATTACACCCATTGTGCTATATTTAATCGCTCATTTGAAGCGCCAACTCATCTGTTCTTTCGATACCTGCATGCAATCGGGGGTCCCCAGCATCATGTCCGCCAGGAGCGTGTAATGCAATCGAAGTATGTCGTTTCCAAGGGTATGCAGTAGCCAGTTCCAGGTGAAATGTTTTAGGTTGGCGTGATAAGGTGGTGTTTAACTTCAACTTTTGCAAACGCTGAGGAATAAATTTTATTAAACAATAATGTGTGTGCAGCTCGCACTTCAATTTAAAAAGAGCCAGAGTCAAATTAAGTATAAGCTTCAGGCAATTTTAACGTTATTTTTGATGATTTTTTACGGTGTTTAAGTTTGCAATATGCCTACGAGTAGCTTCAAGCTACATCGCACGAAGGTTGTTTTAAAATTTAATTCTATTTTCTTTTATTTATTTTGAGTTTGTGTGTTTTCTGTGCTTCTATGTGTTTATTTGTTTTTGACGTCAATAAATGAAGTAAATAAATCGACTTTTCTTGTCTATTCTTTTAAGTTAAGTTTCGGTCCGACCAGCACTACTAGGGGAACCAGTGATCTTTTATAAGCCACACTAACTGAGATATTAAGAGAATTTAATGTTAGCTGAGCTAGCTAAGAGATAGAAATGGTAAATAATTATTTAAATATTAAGTGCGAAACGTTTTGTTCAAATTTAATGTATCCAAAAAGGGGTAAAAAATCCGTATTTCATACGCTACTTAAAAAATATAAATTAATTTTTGGAATTATACATTTATAAATTAAGAAACCATATCACCTTAATCTTTTTATTAATTTTATCCCTTACTCCTCCCCCCTCCCATATTTTCTTCGGGTCAGCATCAACTCAATGTTGGTAACCCTAGATGCAATGGATTTTGAAAATATTCCAAATAGGCCTATCCAAATAATTGTATTGTCCTCTTTATAATTATCTGCTTTTCCTTAAAAAAACAAGTGAAAAGTTGTATTTATAGAAAATTAAGAGATTAAAGTCCCACACTGCAAGAACTTTCCAGTTTTAAAAAATATTTTTCTAGAAACTAAAATAAACAGAAATTGAAAGAGAAATATCACAGAATTACTATAATTGTGTAAATATAATAATAATGATAATAATAATAATGTATTTATTTTTCCAACAATTATTGTATTATAATTGTATATACACAATCGGTATTTATACTTTTAAATATCCTCGTTGCCAATAACACGTCCAAAACCAAGAAAAGCTACACCCATAGCAAAACCTTCTAAATATTGAAATTGCGAATAACTTAGATTTACATTCTTCAGCAGCATTTTTTTATATTGGAGAAATATAGGTACAACTATGCAATGGATGTGTGATATACAGGATAACAATTGAATCATACACTTGGTAATTTTGTTGTTATTGTAGTGTGTTGGATTTATAATCGTTTAAAACTAGAGATCTTAGTTACTAAGTTGTTACTTAAGTTGATAATGTAAGAATGTTATGAAAAAAGAACGCTACTTGGCTACTTCACTTGCCGTTCTGCCATGAAGCTATCCAGACACGTTTCGTTGTTGTACGTTATTAATATTAAAATAAATTATTATTAACATCAGCTGTGTTTAATCGTAGCCAAAAGATGCAAAGACATTACAGTGGCGACGAGGAAAATATAGTGGGTGTGGGGGTGGTATTTTGTCGTCGAACAGACGTGAACCATTTAAATTTAAGGTTTAAAGGCCAGTTAACACCTCCATTGCACAAACGTTCTCTCTTTGAGAGATCTTTCTCCTATAGTGTGTAACACGGCTTCTTTGTTACCTACCTACTCTTACTGAATTATTACTTTAATTTGCCCTGAGTTCGCTAGCTAATTCAGTCGTTATGCTTATGAGACTCTCTTTTTTCACTCCCAGTGCAGCTAAGGGGAAGCTAATGTTATTCGAGACCAACTCGTATACACCTGAAATGTTGTACTCACCAGCGTACATATGAATAACAATAAAAATCCCGACAATTTACATTTAATACATATAATCTGTAAATAAACAGGAACACACAAAGAAAAAACAAATACACAACATAGGTATACGCTACGCAACATAGAGTACCTTATAATAAACCGCAAACGTTTGATAACGTTGACAACTTTAACGACGCTGTCTATTCTTGTTTTACCGCGGGCGCATGGTGATTCACGCCTCGAAATGCACACGCCACAAATTAACGTGCCTTCGTACGGTGATTTCTTTTTATCAATCCGAGACACCACATTCGCTGAGTATTGCGCAATGATTTATTTCAGCAATAATCGGCCAATTCGCAATTAACACCCAGAACTAACCTGGTGGTTCCTCTCGTAGCTCGGAGACGCTGCCGGACCCTGTAGCTTTGGTAGTCGTTAGCTTCTTCCAGGGGCTGCTATCAACGAACCAAATTGGCCCGCGTTGTTCGCAGGTCTTGTGGCTTGGTTTCGTTCGCTGGTTAAGGCGCGAATCTGTTGATCCGCCTGCTTTAAACACTTGTGGGCGAATCCTTGATCCGCCGTACTTGCCGACCTGGGCGCGAATCTGTTGATCCGCCTGATTCAACCACTTGAGCGCGAATGCCTTCTTGCGTTCTTGCAGGCGTCCAGTGCTGATTCATGTTATCGGCCGGTTATTCCCGTGAATTAAAAGGCACTGTCGACACATTTTTTCACGTATTCGCAGCCCGTTTCACTCTATGGTTATTATCTACGTATACATTAAATATCACTCTATATTAACACTCTACGTACATAAATACAAGAACACTAACTGTAAGGCTTCATTTCTAATTAGCACATAATGAAAGGAATAAAATAAGCAAATACAGATGTCACGAATTGACCCGTTTTAAGAGTTGCACGGGAATTCAATACTAGGATATGCAGCATTCAAGCAGCTTCTCCGACTACCTTTAAGTTACGGCTTAGGCATCTGTTGCAGCTACAACAATAATCACCACGTACCTATTTGTTTATTTTTCCACATTCATATAATAGTAGTCAAATTAGCCTAAAAAAAAGGAGTAACCTAGAAAAAATTGTGACAGGCTAATTTTTGAAGAAATGTGTAGTCACTTTTCAATATAGTAAAAGTCCCAAGAAATGACAAGATGGCAAACATTAAAAAAAAATCTGTATTTCTTAGATTTACGTAACTAACCCAAAATAATTATAATTTTTTTAAAACCTATATTAAATTACAAATTAGTGGATTTGTTAACAAAAAAATTGATATAAAAATATCGTTTCTACCAATTTTGAAAGACGTGACAACACTGTACGGCGTAAACGCTCGATCAGTTCACCAGTATTCGTGCATGAAGAAACGTCGCGCCATTTTTGTGTTGTACCGCTGCGCTGCGATGGTGTCAAGGTGTCGTTGACTTTTGTTGTGCTTTTGTTTAAATCTTATATTAATAAAAATGGATAAAAGTGTTTGTGCAATCTGTAGCAATAATAAAAATGAGGAAATAGTGGCAGTAACAGCAAGGGGACTTCCAGCAATAATAAATGCTAGTAAATAAAGGGGTGATAATAAGCGGCATGAATTTGAAAAAACATGTTCGTTGTTTGTACATAAACAATGCAGAAAAATATATACACATCCAACCTAACTCTCCAAATTTAGCGATGGCGCGGTTGCCAGTACATCAAAGTTGCTAAGGTCAGCAGTAAGTAGAAATTTTGATTTTAAAAATTGCTGTTTTTTTTGTGAAGAAACAATAAATATTAAACATCACAAAAATACAGCAAGAACAAAGACTATCGTCAGGTAGCTACACTCCAGGTCAAAAACACTGTGATCCAACGATGTCAGGAAAGAAACGATACTTGGAGTATTGACGTTTTCAATAGAATTAACAATGATTTAGTAGCTTCAGAAGCAGTATACCACACCAAATGTCATACGCTTTTTATGCGAGAAGAGTCAAAAGGAAATCGTGGCCGTCCGGTAGATTTTCACCTTGAACAAGCTTTTGAAAAACTTTGCAATAACATTGAAAATGACTCTGAAAACTGTCAGTTTTCAGTAAAGGAACTGAGTCACATGATGGCATCGTGTCTACCAAAAAATGAACAAACTTGGTCTGAAAAAATTTAAAAATGAGATTAAAAAAAAAGTACAAAGATAATATAATAATGACATCATCTCTAAAGGAAAAACAGAGTATGAGTTTTAGAGGAACCTGTGAAAACTTTTTGAGCGATGAATGGAACAAACACAAAATTAATGATCGTCTTAAAACAGTGATATCTGCAGCTAGAATTATAAGGGAGAATATAAGAGGCATGACTTGTAACTTAGAGGACTATCCAAGCCTTGACGATATTAGTTCTGGTGGCACAGACGAACATTCCGACTCTTTAAAAATATTTTTTCTGAGCTTGTTTTAAAGGATAAGAACAATATTTCGAGCTACAAAAAAAAGTAGCTGCCATTGAAAACTTCGTCGTTTCTCTAGTAAGAGTCAAATCGGTTTAGGAACTCTTCTGCATAGAAAATATGCTTCAAAAGCAATGATTGATATTCTTTCTTCTATTGGAGTATCCGTATCATACTCTGAGTGTTGCGATAAAGGTTAAGCCAGAGGGTTTCATTGCTGTGTCTCAAGATGATTTTTTTAAAAACAGCAGAGGTAAACGAGAATTTATAAATCTTTTGAGGACTTGTCGTGTTGAAGCAGGCATTAAAGTGGCACAAGCAGAAAGGGATGCAGATTATTTAATTGTTAAAACCACAGTAGATTTTTAAATAACGAGAAAACAGTTGTAGTTGTATCGGAAGATACTGATGTTGCTATTCTTCTAATACATCACTCAAAAAATAAAAATCTGTTTATGTGACGTCCAGGAAAAGCTGCAAAAGCCGATAGGATCACAAATATACTGACACTTTAAATGAAACTTGGTCATTTAAAGGAATGTATTTTGTTTCTACATGCCGTATCAGGTGGTGACACAACCTCTTTCATCTTCAAAAAAGCAAGAAATACTGCATGAGAATTCTGAAAAATGACATGAGACTGTGTGCGAGTCTTAATATTTTTGAAAGAAAATCCGGACAGAGCAAAAATAAAGAAAACAGGATTAAAGTTTTTTGAAAAGCTATATTATATTTTACCAAATTCTCAAGATTTAGACGATTTAAGATTCACTTGGAACAACAGAATAACTTCACGACAGGAATTATCATCCACATTTAACCTGGCTGCATTCCCACCAACAAAAGATTCTGCTGAACAACATATACTTCGAGTGTATTCTCAGGTAAAATATAAATTATTTACATTTTTTACTATTTGTTACAATTTTATTTGGTCAAAAAGTAGGCCCATTGCAATTCGGGTGGCAAAAAGATGAATACGGACATCTCGCCATTAAAGCGATTACAAAGGAGATTGCTCCACCTGATGCAGAGCTGGGCAGTAATTAATTACTTTTTAATTAAATTACTAATTGAATTTCTTTTTGTTTATTTGTCTTGGAATTGAATTACTTTTTAAAATGCGGCAATTGTAATTGGGAATTGCCATCTTTGTTAGAAAGTACTTGAAAATTACTTTTTAAAAGTAATTAATTACTGCATTCAATTACTCAATTACTTTCGTGTAATTAAATTACTCTCAAGTATTTAAATTACTTGTGGTAATTGAAATTACTCGAGGTAGTTGAATTAATTTGTGGTATTTCAATTACTGAATTACTGACCTCGATAGGGTGCTAAATCTCCAGAACGCATAAATAAGATAAGGTCTTATTAAGTTACATATTAAGCAAATCGTAGGGTTTCCCCGCGCAATTTATTATTTCCTCTGACGAGTCGAATAACAGCAACTTCTGAATTTTGTATGACGCGTCCACGAGCATTAGTGCGTGTATCTAGATTGTAATAGTGACACTAATATTTATTGTGAGAGCCGCTAGGTCTAAGACGCTATAAGAATATTTGCGGTAAGTACATTACAGATTACAATACCTACGGTAAAATAATAATTTTAAATAGCTTTATTAGACGATATTGGTTCATAATGATTATTTATTCATTTCAATTTGCTTGTTTTAAACTATCCGTGCAAGTTCAACAGACGTTAAGTCCAGAAAATTACGTTTTTGAGTGAGGAATTGAATTAAACTCGCAAAATCCGATAACAACTTTTAAACAGCAGAAAACACACATATAAAACGTACCTAATTGCAAAATCCCATGTCTGGTTGACTCAAAAATGCATTATGGCGCATGGTAATTTTAAAATGCCGCCGCATAAGTTTACTGCATTCTTGCATTGAACATTTTGTAAATTATCCATTCTTTGTCGCTTTCTTGCCTTGTAATGCTCATATGCTGCTTTGTATACTGTCACTAATGCATAATTTTTATAGACTACTGCAGCATGTTAGCTTCGATTATTACTAAAAACCCCCTTGCAAAATACGAGACACTCAAATATTGACTTCTTAATGATTTTACACAAAATTCCATTTAGTTTTTTAAAAGAACAGTGTATAGTGACCCAATTTACGTAATTTTGAGATATTTTACTGCCCTAAACTTAAAATCAATAGGTATTATTAAAGATGTTAATAACATTTTGAAATTTGAAGTAAACATATGAAAGCAAGCTGAGAAATTTAATTGTTGAGCGTTCACAGTAATTTTCTTATTCGGTGTGTTCAAAAAGAAATTACTTAAGAGTTGGCCATGGAATATAAAAGTAGAGGCAACAGCAAGCTTTAGAATTCATTAACATAATCACTGTTGTTGTTGTCATAAGTTTATATTATACGCTGATATCGCGATTGAAAATTCTAAAAATTGCCATATTCAACCCTTATGTAATTTCTTTTTGAACACATAGTATAAAGGTCGCTTGAATGTAAAAATGACTTCATTGTTACGTGCTTGAGCAAATGTCTTTTGTTTTTGTATCTAAAGTACGAATTCTTATTTCAATCAGCCGTTTTCAACTAGGTTTATCAGTCATCTGTCAACTTTCAACGGTCCCTGATCAACACCAAATTGATATATTGTTTTAAAATTTCAGAAGTTACCTAATACATTTTTAATAACTATTTGTATTACTGGGAGGAAAATGTATCATTCCCTCCCGCATATGTAGTTTAGTTCTTCAGAGTTTGCGAGAACAGTTTATTGTAATCATGCAAGGGATGAAATGACGTTTTAGTCCAGAGTTATACATACAACACCTTTACATTTTATAATGAGACTATCTCTTGTAATCAGCTGCATTCAAAAATATTTAAATATGACAACCAGGAGGCTAGTTGATTTATTATTAATCATAATTATATTCCCTCTCACTGCCATTGGAAACCAACCAGAAACCCAAATGTATATTTATACCCCTAACAGGCGACAGAAAATGTCATCTTTCGTATAAAGGGGTAAAAAATAATTTTCGAACAGAGCCAACAAAAAAAGTTGCGCCAATTGGATCGTTCTTCTATAAAATCCAAATAGAATTTTGCTGTCAAACACTTAAGAAATCCAATGCTCCACCCTGTATACTTAGGTGAGTTACATATTTTCGTCATGTTAAGCGTATTTAATAATAGATTCTTCTACAAGTTAAGAAAAGTGAACGGTTTTCAACGTTTAATTTACGAGCAAGTGATGCAAAGGAAGTGGATTAATTTATCACGAACATGGAAAAATCACTTTTATAACATATTCAGCGTGCTATTTTTTCTAATATCATTACAATATCTAGCCAAAATTAAATTCGACATTTCTTCATATTCGAAATTTTTTTTGTTGGCAGTGAAGAACGTCGAAATCGTCAAATAAAATACGAGAAATCGGCAGTAAAGTAATCCATTGTTTTACAACTTTTTGTAGGCGGCTGGGCGATAGGTAAACGTCAACCGACGTCAACGTAACCTATAAAAGTTGGTTAAAATGTTGTAACTTCGCGATTTCTCGATTTAAAAAAAATGTACCCCTGGGCACTGGAAGTTCCATTTCAATCCTTGTGTTGTTTATTTGCTTTGGCCCTTCGGGCCTCGGCAACTAAATACACAATCGTGATAAAAAGCTCAACTTTAGTGAAAACTTATGTGGAAACTAATATAAAAAAATATATAGATTTGAACTTCCAAGCCCCTATACCTTCTTACTGAAGGGACTTTGTACTAAAGTAAATCGATTACGAATCGACACGACACTAATGATAGCTGCAACTTGCAAGAAAACTCTACTAAATACAACTATGACAATAATTTTTATTGAAAGTAATTGAAAGAGTAATTGATGTTGTAGAATTACAATTACTAAGTAATTGGTAATTGAATTACTATTTCCTGTGAGTAATTGAATCTCTGGTAATTAAATTACTACATTGGGCGGTAATTGGTAATTAGTAATTAATTACTTTTTAAAAGTGGGCGATATCATAAAAGAATGCAGACCAAGAATGAAAAAGATCCAGATAAGCTACAAAAATATGCAACCGGTAGAAATATCAGAATGTGCGTTTTCTGGCGATGTTGTGTTGAATGAAAATTGTGAATTGTGTGAATGAAAATAAACACAAAGAAAATAAAGATCCTAATTGTTGCAAAAGAGGAAATAGGTACATACTCGTACATAAAACTAGATTACGTGCAGATAACAAAAGTAAACTCCTTCAACTACTTGGGCACTGTGATTAATAGCAGCGGACTACGAAAACGATGTAGATAACAGAATAGAAGCGACAGTGAAACTGTAACAGTGAGGGTTTATCAACAAAGGAGAAGCGTCCAAGGAAACAAAGTTGGCGATACTCAAAGCGGTGTACACCCCAACATTATTATACAGGAGCGAGACCTGGATACTTGCGAACAGGCTCAAAAGCAAAATTCAAGACGTGGAGATAAAGTACTTAAGAACTGTAGATGGTGTTATAAGGGATAGAATTAGTCTCCATACAAGATAAAATTGAAGAGGGAAGACTTAGCTGATGGGGTCACATCAACAGGATGGAGAAGGCAAGGCAGATTGTAAAGGTATGGGAGGGAAACAACCTAGGGGAAGGCCAGCCAAGGTGTGGAACGAAGCAGTGGTTGAAATACTGGGTGGGATTTCGATGTTTTCATACTCATTCTCGATCACTTTTTTCGAGAAAAGCTTAATGGTGCAAACCAAAATTGGCTATCGTTGTTTGTTTTCGAATTATAACCGAAAGTTCGATTTTTCGACTTTTCGCTTTCCGACTATACCTCGATTACCTACGAAAATAGATAAAGGTCAGTGGCCTGTTTTAACCACAAAGTGGTTCTGTGAGCCCTCTTTACCCTTAAGTCGGGTAGGTGGCTAGCCTTTCCCGTTGAAAGTGAGAAAGAGTTCCATTGTTTAGGGGTTAACGACTACCACAGGGGTTAGCGTGGTATCCGGGGATCGTACGATATTTGAAATCCTACTAGAGTCAGCCGGGATTCGAACCCGGGCCGTCGCCTGAGAGGCGAGCATCTGCTCGCAGGGCCATCCGCTCACCTTAAAAAACAGAGTAATTTTTGTTTAAAAAAGTGGAAAAGTAGATAAAATACTGTATGATACCTCGTTTATAATGCATTTTATCGTACTTACTCCTACTAACTCGTGCGTGCTACAAAATGCTTCTTATAAAACTCGTATCATAATATACCATTATGCACTTTTTTGGCGAGACCCAGTTTTTCAAAAAAAGTTTAGAATTTCAAGTTATGCCATAAAGTTGTATTTTTTATACGAAACTCATAGTTAGCTGAGGTATTGTGAGAAAGAGGAGTTTATTCACATTCGACTGATATACAGTGACCGCCAAAAAGTCGGTATCAAATAGAAAAACGTTTCATTTTAATTTTTCAAAAAAAAAATATATACGGAAATAATTTGTGCTGGTCTGAAAATCTATTTAGTCCCCATCAGATACATCGAGTGGATTTAGTTAGTTAAAAAAAGGTTTTCGAAATTTTTCAAAATCTAAGACTGCTAAGAGGTGCTATTATTCGGAAATTAAGAAACATTTCAATGCGATTTTTTAGAGTGTGTTAGCTTTAGCTAACTGAACAATCTCAAGGTCAGGAAACAACTTTTTCTTTAGCTTTCACAAGCACTATATTTTTCAATTTTTTTAAAATTATCAAAACTTCACATACCAAAACCTAATTTTAAAATTCAAAATTTTTTAGGTGAAAAATTTGAAAATGTATAATTGGAAGACAATAGAAAATGTTGAATATTTTTATTTATTATTACGTTTATGATTCAACGGGCAGTTCAGAAGAACTATATTTTTTTAAATCATTAAAATACGAAAAATAGGCAGTGAAGTAATCCATTGTTTTACGACTTTTTGTAGGTGGCGGGGCGATAGGTAACGTCAACCGACGTCAACATATAACCTACGAAAGTTGGTTAAAATGTAATTTCGCGATTTCTGGGTTTAAAAACAGTATCATGTACCCCTCGGCGCTGAAGTTCCTTTTTATCCCTCAAGTGGTTTTTTGCCTTGGCCCTACGGCCCTCTGCAACTAAATCTACATTCGTGATAAAAAGTTAAAACTGCAATGCCTTGGTATACAAACTATGTACTATTCAATGATAATTAATATTAGGGATGTCGGCGGGTACCCGGGTACCCGGGTCGACCCGGGTAATAGTGGACCCGGGTATATTTTCAGGACCCGGGTACCCGACTAGTAAATTATATAATTTCCAGAAAGTCAGCCTTTTTTGGAGAAAATTATCAAGACTTAAAAACAATAGGAATAAGCTGTGGAAAAACATAACCATGCAGTAATAACAAGAATCACACCATCCATACCACATAATGTTGTTTCTTGTTTCATATAAAGCAATAAATCCGCTTCACGGAAATATTCAACCCGTCAATAGTACCATTAAATCGCGTCAGTATAGATGAAATAAAATCAACATCCTCTGTGTGATGTTGATGCTGCTACCAATTTCGGACAAAAAGTCACGTACTTGAATTTGATAGCACTTGGAAGTGTGAAAATATTTACGAATAACAAACGACTTGCAGTTTGAATTGGTGAGTAGGTACTATTTTAATTTAGTTCAGTTTAAAACTCCCGGCGTAAAAGAGAGAAATTGTAGTTACCTTAGATGTTCAGATGTACTATTGCGGAAAAAATATTTCGCACGATACTTAATCTAGTTACTTGGTTTTATCCACAGTGGCTTAGTGTGTATCTGACTACTTGTCATTTTTCACATTTTGGGGTTATTGTCGAATTACTAGCTTTTTCAGGTTATGTTAAGAAATAGTTCTTTTTCCGCAACCAACTTCATCGGCCACACGTTGCAGTGACCATCCCCCTTCTAGCTTTGCCATAACAAAACCTTTTTCGGCCTCGCTTAGAACGTGATTCGGCATTTTAAGTTTTAATGGCAGAATGTCAGTTGTACAATTGACAATTCAGTGACTTTAGTTAACTTGATAAAACCATACATACACAAGGCAAACAAACCGTGCGAAATATTTTTTCCGCAATAGTACACGAACTTTTTTGTTATATATTTCGGGTACCCGGGTTTACCCGGGTACTGCTTTCGGGTACCCGGGTTTTATTTTAGACCGGGTACGACATCCCTAATTAATATATATTTAACTGGCTTGCAAAGACTTTAATTTACCCCTATTAATGAATTACTTTTATAAAAATCCTGTAAATGTTCTTTTACGGTTGTCTAAATGACGAGATTTTTTAAATTCAATTTGCATGTTCTAAAGATTTAGGATTATTTTTCAAAATTTTGTATTTCGATAGAAAATCACATTTTAAACAACTTTTTTTTGGTATTTTATTTTCTAACTTGGCTAGTAATGCATTCTTTCCCAAAAAATTATAAATTTGACAGATAACGGATGTCACCTGACAATTATTGTTGTTTGGCCCAATTGTAATGCTTTTCAACCACCTCCGGTCGCTAGTTTTAATTTTCCAAAAAACTCTAAATACATTTTTTCCCATTGGATTCCAACTTTTTCGCAATCACTATATATCATGTGGGGCCGATTTATTCATTTTTACTACCTTATAACAAAATTCGGAATTTTGGCTTGTGTCATTTAGAATATACCAATAATAGTAGATTATGTTATTAGGAGTAAAAGTGATACTTCATGTGGCGAAGCTGAAGTTTATTTATCCGAACGTCAGTGAGGCAAATAATTCAGCTAAGCCACATAAAGTCACTTTTACTCCGAGTAACATATACTATTTTATCCGCAAACGTATTCAGATAAATTTCATTAACATAAATTTAAAAAAAAATGCATCGGCCGGGAATCGAACCCAGACTACCCGCGTGACATGCGGGCACTGTACCCCTGCGCCAACCTCTCTTGTTCAAATAACGCGCTACTGTAATGATATATGAACATAATGAATCACCCGAGCTAATAGCACACGGCCACAGCAGCTGTTACACCATAACCCACGGCGACAGATGCTCCGCTCTGCCTAAAAGATTTATTTAAATTAAAAACTTTTTCGTACTCTTTTTGAAAATAAAAACCGGCCTAACGTCTAAGTCTAAAAATTTGCAAAATTTTAAGCCATCATACAATTTCATCGGTCCAGTATCTTCGGAGGAGATAGCGAACAAACATAGAAAGAAAGAAAGAGAGCAACGATTTTGTGTGCTTATAAAGTACGAAAAAGTTGCTATTTTATCTGCTTAGGCAGATAAAGTGACACTTTTACCTTGTCAATAAAGACACATAAGTTGTCACTTTTGTGACGTTTGCGGATAAACAAAATATCTGCCATTGCGTTGTTACAATACCGACCGTTTGATTGACAGACTTAATCACGTCATATATTTAGACACATGGAAAAGTGTGATATTAATCATTTACCAGAAAATTTTACTCTCGATAGAAGTCTCTGCATCTTCTCAATCTAACTAGCCAACATTTAAATATCTTCTTTTGTATACGGGGAAGATTCACAAATACGAAAATGGCTCAAGAATAAAGTACCCTTATTTGTCTATTTTTGATCGCAGTAGTCTACTACTTTTCAGTAAATTTATTTTATCGGTTTCAGGATATTAAACTTTTGTTTACATATACAAAAGTAGGCTGGTAACTAAGTTATAACTGTATCTGTACGGTAATAGTCCTTTTTCTACTCCTTTATTAGTAAATTGCTCATTAAGCACTGTTTACTTGATTAGTAAATTCGTTATTACAAACAGTGTTACGTAATGACTAACACGTAATTTTTTTTATTACGTTACAGTTAGCTTCTGTTGTTTGTACGAAGCGGTGTAGGGATGTGACTGCAGCCGCCTAATTTTTAAGATGGTGTGACAGATAGTTTGACAGTTAATAAAATATTTCTTTTTCGTTTAACGAAATGAGTGTGATCGTAGAAAAAGTATAGTACGCAACTCGAGCTATAGAGCAATTACACGCTCGTGAAATTACACACGCGCCGCTACGCGGCTTGTGCGTAACTTTTCCAACTCGCGTGTAATATGCTTCCTACAGCTCTCGTTGTGTAATATACTATTACTTTATATGGCAACCATTACCATACTACAACCGATAAACTATTGAACAAACCACGGATGTTATGAATCATAACAGCCTGAGATGTTTTAATATCCTCTCTCTACGAGCTCGGATTTCAAAACAACATCTGCGGCAGTTATGATACTCATAATCATAAGATTCCTAGATACGTGAATAACTATAATAGTTGTAAAAATAACGCTATTACGAGTAGTATAATTAACTAAAATTGGAATCGGCCAGAAAATAAATAAGATGCAAGGGTGTTAAGGTGAGAAGTGAAACACACTAGCCTATATAAACTATTAACTGTAAAATTATTTTTTGGCAACATGAAAACGGGAGCTTCTAATTTTCAGCAAAAACAACATGCGTTTTTGTATTTGTAATATTTGTTCATTTATTATTAAATTATACTTATACATATTGATCTTGCTTGGCATAATTAGCACATGTTAAAATCCCGTAACACACAGCAATTTTGAAATATTAAACTGTTTATTTACTACAACAAAGTCAGTATATTACGATAAAAGACAAAAACGTTTTAAGTACAAATGTTTCAATTATAAATAGCATTAGTTACGTTTTTACTATTCAAATTTGATAAAAAAATCAGTGTTTCCTCAGTCCAGGAAAATGGGTTTTCAAACATTTGCTTGTTTTTTTCCCCAGTTTTGGGAATATGACCCAAATTGCAATTAGGACCAACTCCAAAGGGGCGAACTGTGAAACTAGCAGCACAAGAAAACAACATATGACTGGGGTCAAAGGTTAGGTTCCTTACTAGGACTGTTATGTGTCTGTTTTTACAACGGACTGTATGCTACGATTACGTAAACCTTAAGTGGGCGTGTTCCGCGCATAAAAATTAAAAAAAGTTACGATAAACAAGGGTCCGGAAAGGCTTCGATTTCGAGATACCCCGTTAAAGTTAAAAAAAATCCCAGGCGCCCCTGAAATAAATAATAAAATCTAAGTGCGCTAAAACATCTTCAATAGCAGTAATAAACCTTCAAAGATTCACTAAAATCGACCAAGGGGGTTTCGAGATATTGGAGAATTTTAGTTTTTGTCTTAACAGGTTCAGAGACGTGCACAAATATGGGCTTTACTTTTTCTTCAAAACGAAGCACGATACGAAAAAACTCAGAAGACAAAAAGTTGCATTTTTAGTTGCTTTATAAAAAATCTGGTGTAATACACTCACACAACTTCCTTTTACAGTGATCTTATAATTAGCCAAAAATTTGATTTTTAATTTTTAAGCATTGTCAAAAAATTTCAAAAATTACAATTCTACAAAAACGGTACAAAATAGAGCGTTAGTTAAAGAGACAAATTTTCTTTAAAATGTATAAGCTGAATTAAAATATGTAATAATATACCGGATGTTCTATTTAAAATAGGAGTTAATAACAAAAAGAGAAAAAAAAAACAAAAGAAACCCATTTTAGAGATATTCAACAGGAAAATCACCTATCTCACATCAATGCACATTAAAAATGTAATAAAAATGTAAAGTTTGAAAAAAAAACCGTTAGAGCCGTTTTTGAAAAAATCGAAAAAAACTGAAAAATCACAAGAGTAAACACCTACTTCAGTTTTTGAAAGTGAATTCGCAAGTTTGAAAGTATGGACTCGGATGTCGTAA
This sequence comes from Agriotes lineatus, assembly GCA_940337035.1. Lineage (NCBI taxonomy): Eukaryota > Metazoa > Arthropoda > Insecta > Coleoptera > Elateridae > Agriotes > Agriotes lineatus. Next base: position 82,361 of record CALNHX010002471.1, read on the forward strand.
CAAAATATTGTACGATACACGCAGTGCCGTCTTTTATATGATTGAGGCCCCGGCCCAAGGTAATGAAGGGGCCCTTCTAGAAAAGAAGTAACTCAATACAATACAATATATATTTTTAAAATGCCTTCTTTTATTTTTATACAACTAAATACTGAAACGAAATTAAAATTCTAATTAAATGAATATAAACACAATAGAACATAAGAAACCTAAAAATTAACAAATAGAACATAATTATTTTGCTACACACTAATAAACGTTTTTTTCTCGATTTGGTATGGGCGAAGTCCTGTGTTATATCTTCAAAATTTAAATTCACCAATATGTCGCTTTCTATGCACATTAATGATAAAGAGTTTAGCCTCTCTTGTAGCATAGTTCTGCGAAGTTCTTTTTTTATCGTGTTTAACTTATGAATGTTTGCCTATCTACCTGTCTACCGATCTACCTGTCTACCTATCTACCTGTCTACCTGTCTACCGGTCTGGAAGTGTAGGAGCTACTAAGTAGCCAGAATGTAAGCAATATTTGTTAAAAACTGCTCGATATCATTATCTGAACCGTTAACTATTATGCGATTTCAACTTGCGCAACATAATTTGGGTTAAAAATGGCAATGAAAGTGCGTCAACGTACGACAATAATGATAATTGTTTTTTGGATTGTATATCTGAAAATGGAATTATGCAGTTTAATTATGTTAAAAATATCAATTAGAGGATTCCAGACCTTGTGTTATCTAACAACGAAGAACGAAAACACAGAGGTTTTTCAATACAACCGCCTCCTCTTACTGCTGTAGATCAAAACTATCCTCCTTCAGAAATATATTTTAGATATAAGTTTACAGAACCGCTTATTGCAGCCGCTCAAAATTTTCGTAATTTCTTCAAAGCTGATTATAATGCCATTAATGGTAAATTACTGTCTTACGACCGGAAAGTTGAACTGAAATCGCGTAGCACTGAGAACTGTGTAAATTTTTTTATCTAATTATGAAATCTGTTATTTCAAAACATGTACTACCCATGTTTAATAAGCGATCATATTGTTTTCCTCTTTGGTTTTCAAGCGATCTAATTAAGCTGATGAGGGAAAAAGCTCTATCAAAAATATAAAAGATATAAATTTCCTGTTAACTATAATAGCTTCAATCGAATCTAAAATTTGTTCTAATACCAAAAGCTTTGGGTCTGGCCAACGTAGTACATTTATACGTTTATTAATTTTTATTAATGATTTATAATTATGTATAGTTATCAAATGAATACACAACTTTAATTTATATTTTTTTTACAAAATTAAACAATGAATTACATAATTATTAGTCGATCAATGCGCCTGTCGGGGGCCCCAAAAAATTGGGGGCCCCGGGCCGGGCCCGTCGGGCCCGTGCCTAAAGACTGCACTGGATACACGACCGGAAAGTGTTTTGCAGGTCTCGCCTGCGGCGCGCCCTGGAATCTACTTGGTTCGACCTTTGTATATTAATCACAAGTAGGTCAACCAATGGTACAGAGACATGCTGTAAAAATTATTTACTAAAAAAAGGTACGAGACTCGGCTAATTTGAACGGGAACATTGCGAAATATTTAGCCTTTCCGCTTCAACAGAACGGTGAGTCACAACATTAGTTATTGTTTTGTGGTCACAACCACGATCCCAATAGTCTGGAGTAGGACCTACGGGGCGCGGTGTAATATTTACGGCTACTCAGCAGGTTCACGTTGACATTTTATAAGTGACGATTATTGACGCATGGGTATTGTATTACAGCACATTAAAAGATCGGCATTTTTAAATTTGGTTTATTTTGAGATGAACCAAAGATATGAATAGAAAATATACGTTTTTCACTAACCCTTTCACTCCCGAGGTAAAGCCGAAGTAAATATATTTTTTTAAATGTATTTTCTAGTTTTATTGGTTATCAGAAACACCTCCAATTTTTTTGAAAATTGTCCGTTTCTTTTTACTACGATTTTAAGGATAGTCACAATTGTGTTATGTAGGAGTCAAATGCACATGCGCACAAGTGTTACATACTCACAAGTGTACATGCTGGGAAGCGTATAAAGATAAACCGTTGTAGATACCGTTTTATTTGTGAAAAAATGTTATATTTATTTGCAATAAAATTTAATAAACCAGTTATTATTCGTATTTAAACATAAATATATGTTCCACTTGCTGCAGCGGGTTGGAGAACGACAGTTGCATCCTTCTAGCCGCAGGGGATTTTTCTTGTCTTCGCAAATGGGCCAATGATTGTATCCGTCATACCTTTTAACCTTTCAGCTATCATCGTCTAGTTCTTCTTCACCTGATGAAATATTAGGTTCAGTTTGCTTCCAAACATAATCAATGTCACTTTCGCATTCAAAATCGGAACCGATTTCGTTCAACAGCTAGTAGATTTAATCAGGATTTGCCCTAAGTTTTTGCAAATCTATGTTACTATTCTTTTCTATAATAAAAATTCGAAATAAAACTTCATTCATTGCAGTTCCTGTCATTTACAAAAGAAGTGTTTCTGACGTGATCACTCCTAAGGCTCACAATTGTGACATGCGTTCAAAAGTCACATGTAGACACTTACCCTCAACATGAAAACTAAACTTTTTGTATGCAAAGTGGTATTTGATACCTTTTCAACAATTTTCATGGCATAACAATAATAAGTAAATTGTTTATTGCTATATACTTACTTCTGGAACCCATGATAACACACCAAAACAAAAATGTTCGTCTTACGCAAACTGCAACCACTGTTCAGGAGCCCTTGCACTTAAAGTTGCATAAGCAAATGGTCGAACCTGCTTCTATGTAACACTCACAATCATGTGATACAGGATTCAACGATGTCTTGCTATAATTTGAACCTTAAAAACTACAATAAATAAGACCCTCACAATTGTGAGCGTAGGGAGCCAAAGGGCTAAACAGACCATTTTATAAAAAATCTGGTGTGATACACTCACACAACTTCCTTTTACAGTGATCTTATAATTACTAAAAAATTTCATTTTAAATTTTTAAGCATTTGTCAAAAATTACAAATTCTACAAAAACGGTACAAAATAGAGCGTTAGTTCAAGAGAACAGAGACAGCAGAATTCAAAAATGTAATAATATACCGGATGTTCTCTATAGGAGTTAATAAAAAAATAGAAAAAAAGACAAAACAAACCCACTTTAGAAGTATTCAACTGGAAAATCACCTATCTCACGTCAATGCACATTAAAAATGTAATAAGAATGTAAAGTTTGAAAAAAATCGTTACAGCCGTTTTTGAAAAAATCGAAAATAATTGAAAAATCGCAAGAGTAAACACCTACTTCCGGTTATGCGATTTTCTTCAAAAGCTTGCTGTCGCATCTACATTGTACACAAAACTTATATATGAAGTTTCAACGCCATAACTCGTTTCGTATTTGAGATATTCTGTTCACAGACAGACCAATGAAAAAAAAAAATGTTTTTTTGGGATCAGGAGACTCGAAAACGTAAAGATCTGTTGAAAACTCAATTTTTACAGCACTACGCAAACTGCACTGAACGATTCCAAAACATACGTGACTAAACAGACGAGTCGAATGGCAAAAACTGATATCAGCTGTCAAAATATTGACAAGAGCACTGACCGAATATCGCGCAGTGTCGGGTTGTCCGGGTTGTCGGGTATGTTCGTCATATCGCTAGTCCTATTCCTTTCCCGCTTCAGCCACTTAGCAACGAAACAAACCATGGACTTTTAAAGATCCATCGCCATCTGTCCGTCTTGGTCCAACACTACTGGAAATAGCGCGACGTTGGACTACTTGTGATTAAGAGCGGGACCGTAGTAGTGGGGACTCGTTTCTAATTTTAATTTCCACACGAATTACGGAATAACAGCACAAGAGGGCGGTAGTATAAGAAATACCTCTAATAAATTAATTTGGGTAGCAGATGTATCGTTCACGCTTCTCTCAAAGAGAGGGCGCTAAAGTTTTAGACAGAGGCTACTCTGCGTGCATTTCGAAGAACTGATGTGTCGCTGAATGGCTGTTATCTTATCGTTTTGTAGCCGCCCCCGCGTGTTCGCTGGTTTCGTGTTACATGCTGCGCTTGCATCTTTCGCTATTCTCGAACTTCGGCTGGTGGTCCGTCGATCTTGAAAATTGTTTGAAGTGCATGTTGCCCTTGCTTCTGCGACGCCCAATTTCAGTTTTCGAGATGACACGGGTTATGTATGTGCATACGCGCTTTGAAGGATTTAAAAAAAAAAATGCCTTGAACCGGCTTCGAACTTGCTACCTACCTAACGCTCGTAGGAACATTTCTTTCTCTGTCGCTCGCGCACGCAAATCTCGTGTTCGTTTTTATTGCCTCTAACCCGCGCCTAGTGCTCTCTCTCTCTCTCTCTTGAATTGAACTGTTTGGTCGAATATCTGATGTGCTTCTGTTTTTCGGATCCGTTGTTCGTTCCCTACTTATTTTTACTTCCTTTTACTATAAAGGAAGTATTGGATTCACCCCAAAAATTCGAAATTGAGTTTTCAACGGATCTTCACGTTTTAGAGTCCCCTGATCCCAAAAAACATATTTTTTTTCATTGGTCTGTCTGTGTGTGTGTCTGTGAACAGAATATCTCAAAAACGAAAAGAGGTATGGCGTTGAAACTTCATATATAAGTTTTGTGTACTATGTAGATGAGACAGCAAGCTTTTGAAGAAAATCGCATAACCGGAAGTAGCTGTTTACTCTTGTGATTTTTCGGTTTTTTTCGAGTTTTTCAAAAACGGCTCTAACGATTTTTTTTAAACTTTACATTTTTACTACATTTTTAATGTGTATTGATGTGAGATAGGTGATTTTCCAGTTGAATACTTCTAAAGTAGGTTTCTTTTGTTTTTTTTTCTATTTTTTTTATTAACTCCTATTTTAAATAAAACACCCGGTATATTATTACATTTTCGAATTCACCTTAAAATTCTAGAAAAAAATTGTCTCTTCAACTAACACTCTATTTTGTACCGTTTTTGTAGAATTTGTAATTTTTGAAAATTTTTGACATTTTTAAAAATTTAAAATGAAATTTTTTACTAATTATAAGATCACTGTAAAAGGAAGTTGTGTGAGTGTATCACACCAGATTTTTTCTTTTTAACTTAAAACCCTTTCTATTTTCTTCTTAATACAGTACTTCTTACGTACAATTTTAATTCTTTGCTTAAATACTTTTAATATCAATCTTTCACTTGTTCATGTCTTGTCTTACGTTTTCTTGTAAAAAAAGTCATTCTTAGGATTTTCTTTAAAAAAACTCGCTTTTCATATTAACCTTTTGTTTTTTAAATCTTTTCTTACGTTTTAGTTAAAAAAACGCTTTTTCGTATGGATCTTCCGTTGTTTAAATCTTTTCTTACGTTTAAGTTTTAAAAACCCTCTTTTCATATGGATCTTATGTTTATTTCATCTTTTCTTACGTTTTCCTTGTAAAAAAACTCATTCTTAGATTTTCCTTAAAACACGCTTTTCATGTTCACCTTTTGTTTTTTAAATCTCTTCATACGTTTTAGTTTTAAAAAGCTATTTTTTATATGGATCGTATGTTTTTTAAATCTTCTCTTACCTTTTTCTTTAAAAAAAACTTTTTTCACGAGAATCTTACGTTTTTATATTTTTTCTTACGTTTTAGTTTTAAAAAACTCTTGTAATCTAGAAAGTATTATCATCAGAAACTACCATAAACATAATGAGCATTTTTTCTTTAGAATTCATAGCTTATGTTAAAATTTGTAGCATTTTTATGTACTTATTATTAATTACTATTTTTGTTCAATAGAGAGGAGGAAAAGAACGATGTATTGAAAATAATGTAGTTTAATAATAGATACTCTCTGTTTTTGTTATTTTCTCTGCGTTATAATGCGCCTATAAAGTCTCTTATTATTTTCCATTAATGGTATGTTATAGATATTAACGATACAAGTTTGAATATGAGCATCTTCACGATACGAGTTTGATTGCCAAAATGAGGCGGTGAGCCGAGTTTTGTGGCAACCAAAGGAGTCTCGTTAAGATGCTCATAAGCAAACGTGTATTTTTCAATATTTTATCTTCATCAATAAATTCGGGCATTTGCCAGTACATTGCAAAGTTTAAATTTCCCGCCATCGTGCTCTGCATGTCCAGACGAAACTTCTAACTTGATAATGAGTTTTATGTAGCACTGTGCCCCCATTCCTTCATCATAAGCCAAACGCATTTCAGTTTTACCGCTTTCAATTCAAATTTTACGATAAACGCGCAAAATTTTGCCGCTAAAACTGGATCCCATTAACATAACCAAATCGCAATCACAAATCACCAGGCATGTCATGTGACGTCACAGAATACAGTGCCTTTATATAGACAGTGGCGACAATAGGGTGTCCTATTTTTGATTGGCTGCCTAGATCACGTGGTTTTAGCCGCCATGTTTATGCTAAATCGCCTGTGATTCGTGTTATACTTTTGGCAGTACTGAAGTGTATTATCAGTCTATGTCAAATTCGAGGTTAGTAGGTTCGTTTTGCGTCAGTTTTGACATAAACTGGCGCAAATCTTAACCTGCAAATCTCGAATGTTTTCAGTACTGCCAAACGTAAAACACGTATCACAGTCGACTCTGATCACGGATTTAAATAAACACCCGTTAGAAATTTGCATAAATATGGCGGCGGGGGTGTGGCTTAGTTGTATTGTCGCCACTGTCTATATAAAGGCACTGTATCACAGAATAGAGTCCCTGTATATAGTTTATATACAGGGACTCTATCACAGAACAGTTGACGGCGCCATCTATCAAACAGTTGCCCAAGTTTAGGGCAGCTATTATCGCGAACGCATATTCCAGTGTCACAATTCTCGCACTAAAATCTGTCGTTTAGGTTTATTTGTCTAGCAATGTGGTTTATATTCACAATTAGTTTTATAATAGCATTATCTAGGGAATAAGCTATTAACATGTCAAGTTTGGACCAAAAAGAAATTCAAATGTTTATATTTTATTTATTTAATATTTCTGTTATTTGACTTCACATCCAGGTGAAATTTGATCACACCCTTCAGCGTGTTGTTTTCTAACAATATATATGAAAATAATTGGTTAATTTTAATTGTGAACGATGTATAACAGATTTTAAAATACCGTGCTGTTTCTATGGTGCTGTCATCTTATAGGAAAAAGTGCAGCGGTCCCCGTCTTAATATACAAAGGTTCGACCTGCAAAATACTACATTCCGGTCTTGTAACGTAAATTCCTATTTTGTAAAAAAATCGAGATTTTTGTTAATTTAAGACGTAATTATTTGCAAAAAAATCGAGAAATGCACCATTTATTTCAAAGGCTAAAATAAAAATAACGTGTATTGGGATTTTTATGACGCTGTATCTTGAAAACAAATTAAAATCAGATAACAGCATTTGAATTTTTTTACATTATTTTCACGTGTATAACACACTCCTGGAGTTTGGTCCGTTCCTCTTGACTCACCCTGTATTCGCGTTCACAAACTGAATGGCGAGATTATTATTGAGGACATCAGAACACTTTTTTGAAGCAAATCACATCGCACCTGTTCAGATTCTTGCATTCTTAAAACGTTTTTTGGTTCTAAAAATTCAGAAATGTTTGTTAGTTTTTCAAAACTCTCAAATCGAGTCTGATCACTCATGACTGATGACTGTTAACTGAGAGTGGGGACTGAGGTTGTGCTATCAATCTACACCCAAATGAAGTAGAAGATATCCAGATATTTAATAAGCGAATACAGAACTTACAGGCCCCCAAAGGGCCCAGGCCCCTAAGCAACGCTTATTCCCGCTTATGCATGTCACTGTCACTGTATACGAACATTATTAGGTTATTACGTATTAGGGATTAGGGTTAATGCATATTTAGAATATCGCACTTTTTACAAGATGAAAAGTAACATGTGTTGTTTTAAATTGTAAATTCTGCAAAGTATGACTGGTTTAAGCAGAAATCAGCCCTGCCACAACCTTCTAAAGCTATAATAACGGCCCTAAGTAGCAACCGTCTAGATGTGAATAAAGAATAACTAATAAAATGAATGCGTTCTTTTGTTTCTGTCAATCATATTATTAACCCAAGTGCAAAACATCTACCACAGACTTCCCTGTGCGTCAAAAACATTTGAAACCCCGTTTAAGTCAACAAGCAACCTGATTCACCTACATCCAAATCCCTACATAATCATTATGAACAATTACCTGTGTATTGAAGTTCGAATTAAATATGTCCGATTTACAATGCCGATAAAGAAACACCGAGCACCACTTCTTCACCACACGTGCTTGTCATTGCTAACCTGCAGCTGACTGAAACCAGAAGAACAGCGTTGCCGCTGCCTCCTAAATAGTCGTACCAACATTAGGAGAAATAAGTAACATAATCATACAAATGTTCCTTTTTTATTTTGCAAATTACAAGAAAAACAACTATATTCTATAAGAATATCTGTCTTTTTCCACATGATTCTACGCATGCACTAAATCAACATTTCTGTAATAGTGTAAAAAATGTTGTTATAATTTGAATTTTCTAAAATTTGGTTAGAAACTAAAGATTGATTTTAAAATTAAAATGTCATATGTACTATATAAGCTTTATAAAAAATCAGTTAATTTAAAAAACACTTGTGTATTGCCTGCTTAAACTCTTTGATAATTTTTCTCGACTGTATCCCGTTTACTGTAAAAATAATGTAAAAGCAAAGGCCAATCAGAATCTTATCAAAATAAGATATAGTATGATCGGAAAGTATTTTCATCTGGTCTGGCTATGGAATAGTTCTTAATTTTTAAATGCACCTATAACTCACTTAAAAATCAAATGCCATGTTGAAATTTAAGTACTATATGAATGTAGTTGCATTCATAACTTGGGAAGTATTTCATAGCCATACTACATTAAAGTAATTTTTTATCATACTTTAGATTATACATTAACGAGAAACTTATAAATATTACATGATTGTTGTTTTTTTATTAAATATCTTGACAGGATCTACTTTATAACAATTTTGACATTTAGTTAAACCCTTTCCTAGCACGTACTAACTGGTAACTTATTTCGGTACCTACTTACTTTTTATCATGTTTAGTTGCGAAAAAATATTTCAGTAGCTGCATTACTGTGAGAGATTGAAATGATGTTTTGCAAAAAATTGGAAACAACTTTTCATAGCCATCAAGGTTTTTGAAATTAGAAATATATCTCATAGCATTTCATTTGATAAGGTGCAGAGCTGGACAGTAATTAATTACGTTTTAATTAAATTAATAATTAAATTTATTTTTGTTTATTTGCCTTGGAATTGAATTACTTTTCAAAATGCGGTAATTGTAATTGGGAATTGCCATTTTTGTTAGAAAGTACATGAAAATTACTTTTTAAAAGTAATTAATTACTGCATTCAATTACTCAAAATTACTCTAAAGTATTTAAATTACTTTATAGGTATTTGAATTATTGTGGTAATTGAAATTACTGGAGGTAATTGAATTACTTTGTGGTATTTCAATTACTGAATTACTGACATCGATAGGGTGCTAAATCTTCAGAACGCATAAATAAGATAAGGTCTTATTAAGTTACATATTAAGCAAATCGCAGGGTTTCCCCGCGCAATATAAGCCTAATTTATTATTTCCTCTGACGAATCGAATAACAGCAACTTCTGCATTTTGTATGACGCGTCCACGAGCATTAGTGCGTGTATCTGTAGCTTGTAATAATGAAACTAATATTTATTGTGAGAGACGCTAAGTGTAAGACGCTATAAGAATATTTGCGGTAAGTACATTACACATTACAATACCTACGGTAAAATAATAATTTTAAATAGCTTCATTAGCGGATATTGGTTCATAATGATTATTTATTCATTTCAATTTGCTTGTTTTAAACGATCCGTGCAAGTGCAACAGACCTTAAGTCCAGAAAATTACGTTTTTGAGTGAAGAATTGAATTCAACGGTCAAAATTCGATAATAACATGTAAACAGCAGAAAACACATATATAAGATGTACCTAATTGCAAAATCCCATGTCTGGTTGACTCAAAAATTCATTATGGCGTATGGTAATTTTAAAACACCGCCGCATAAGTTTACCGCATTTTTGCATTGAACATTTTGTAAATTATCCATTCTTTGTCGCTTTCTTGCCTTGTAATGCTCATATGCTGCTTTGTAGACTGGCACTATACTTGGCGCAGCGAACAAATAGAGTGGCTTATGCAACCCAAATAACATATTTCAAAGCTGACTGGATCAGTATTTGAATAATAATTACTAAAGAATCAGAGATGGCGGTTCTCATAATTAGACTTCATTTCTTCTGACATTAAATAAGTTTTTGAGGTTATGATACAAATAGAAACTTAAAAAGCATGACATTTGTACACTTGTAATATGTAGACAATAATGAGATTTAACAAGCTCCAGGCCACATGGTTCATATTACACGTGCACAAATGGTATGTTTTTTAAATTGGTCGAAGTTTCTATTTGCATCATAACCTCACACAATTATTTAATGTCAGATGAAATTAAGTCTAATCATGAGAACCGCTATCTCTGATTCTTTAGTAATTATTATTCAAATACTGATCCAGTCAGCTTTGAAATATGTTATTTGGGTTGCATAAGTCACTCTATTTGTTCGCTGCGCCAAGTATAGTGCATAATTTTTGTGGACTGCTGCAGCATGTTAGCTTCAATTATTATTTAAAAACCCCTTGCTAATTACGAGACATTCAAATATTGGCTTCTTAATGATTTTACACAAAATTCCATTTAGTTTTTTAAAATAACAGTGTATAGTGACCCAATTAACGTAATTTCAGATATTTTATTGCCCTAAACTTAAAATCAATAGGTATTATTAAAGATGTTAATAACATTTTGAAATTTGAAGTAAAAATATGAAAGCAACCTGAGCAATTTAATTGTCGAGCGTTCACAGTAATTTTCTTATTCGGTGTGTTCAAAAAGAAATTACTTAAGAGTTGGCCATGGAATATAAAAGTATTGGCAACAGCAAGCTTTAGAATTCATTAACATAATCACTGTTGTTGTTGTCATAAGTTTATATTATACGCTGATATCGCGATTGAAAATTCTAAAAATTGCCATATTCAACCCTTATGTAATTTCTTTTTGAACACATAGTATAAAGGTCACTTGAATGTAAAAATGGCTTCATTGTTACGTGCTTGAGCAAATGTCTTTTGTTTTTGTATCTAAACTAAGATGTAAACTTTCAAGCCCGATTTTACGTAAAAGTATCCACTTTTATGCCTAGGCATTAATGCATTTACCTTGTCTGTCAAGTTACGTAAGCCACTTTATAACGTTTGAAAATATCAATATTTGTTACAAACGAATTAATACTAATACAGCAATACATATTTATAATAATAGTAATTGGTGCATTTGTAGCAACTAAATTCAAGAACAAGTTGTTGTAAATATACAGGGTCTCCAAAAAATGTGGAATATGCTGCATATCTCAGTAAGGATATACCATTCCATGTGTTTGCATTAGGGTTGGCTATGATACTTTGTCTTTAGGTTGTACAAACTGATCAAATTTCTTAAATGTCAGATTCAAATGTTTAAGTGACATTTGTCACTGTCATTTCTTTTTGAGGTAATAGTATGTTACACTTCCTTTCTAAGTAACAAACGACTTCCAGGATTGGACCGTGTCGTTATGGAGGTCGAAGAACTCAATGTTTCGCCCACACAGAAGAGTTTCGCTTCTGGCATGGTTTACACGTTGAGTTACCGTGCTCTTCGATCCCTTCCCTTGCAAAAGAGTTTTGCCTCTGGCGTGGTTGACACGTGGAGTTACCGTGCTTTTTTGCTTTTCCTCCTGATGAAGCCCCTTACGAAAGTGGGCGAAACGTTGAGTTCTTCTCAATAATGACACGGTCCCAAGTCGTTTGTTACTTAATCACATTTCCTTTCTGCTGAGATTTTCAATATGTGCAAAATTTAATTATTTAGAACTGGTCACGCGCCGAATTTTGTATTTGTTAGAAATAATAACAAACAAGCAAGCTTATTTATATCGTGGATGTGAGAACTACATATTATCATTCTTTACTCAACTCTAGTATTTTGCTATTCATTCTCATACCAAATTATAATTTTTTAAATTGTTGTAAAGAATCATTTATGTAATTTTGTGTTTCAATTTTATTATTTCCCTATTACAAATTATTACAAGTTTCATTTTGTATTATTCCCGTTGAAGCCCGCTCATCGCCACTCCTCGGCGATCGTTCAATCTTCTACCTGAGAAAGACTATATAGTTAGTTACTGAAAATCAATTTTAAATAGCTTTTTCCTACGACTGCTTCTAAAATCAAGCTTTCCGCCTTGTTGACGTACGTCAAAAATTGATTGTTTTGAATCAGTTCATCGCGCAGCCGTCATACGTAAGTATATAATCGTGAATCGTAATACATAGCAACATACATAAATTTTATATAAGCTTTCATGATTATATACCTAAGTCGGCTAGTGGTCAGCTATTTGAAAACGTCAAAGTTGACAGCTGTCACTGTGAATTTGATTTAAACCTTTTTTCGCGATTTAAAGTTACTTGTGCTTTATTTTGTGTATTATCGGTGTTTAAGTGTCAAGAAAAATAAGAAATGGGCGATAAAATATCCAATTCTGATGTAAAAATTTGCACGTCGCTGGAAATTTTAGAAATGGCAAAAAACACCAGTTTAAACCTATTTTCGAAAATTTTACAGTAGTAGGAAAAATTTTGTATGCAACACGAGCGAAAAATGCATTAGGCGTTCGTTCGAGTTTTTTCGGACCTCGCTTCGCTCGGCCCGAAACTTTCGAACTCACGCCTAATGCATCATTTTTCGCTCTAGGTACATAAATAACTATTTTCAGCTGCTGATGATGTAAGTCAGTGATACAGCCTTAGTAACAAAACGTGTAAGTCGGTGATTATATTTGTTTATTTCATACTGCTGTCAAAAATGACATTTTTCGGATTATTTATGGTACAAAAAATGGAACATTAAAATCCTAGTACTTTAAAGTTCAAGTACTTTAAAATTATACGTCAGTTGTTGACATGAAATTTGAAATGATTTACAACTTTGTAATTAAAATTCATTAAACTTGCAGTATGAAATAAACCGTTGTATTCACCACGACCGAAAAGTGTTTTTAAAGGTCCTCGCAAGTAATTCCTTCCTCGGCTAACTTTCCCGTCCTTTAAAATGTCACTTTTCGTTCTAGATAAATAAACTACTATTAAAGGACACTATGTAGTGATCCAATTGAGTGTAAATTGGGTATTTTTCGTTGACTCAGTTCGAGCATACTTTAAAAAATGCGTTAGTAAAATTTTGCAATTATAAATCAAAATTGACAATTCTGGTCAGAGACTATTAAAATTTGACAAGTGACTGATAAATCTAGTTGAAAGTTGCAGATTTAAAAAAGAAAACATCACATACGTGCTGGAAGTTGTATTTTGCACAATACAATTTTATTAAGATCATTTTCACCGGTATTGTGTAACTGATTTCCAGAAATGCTGAATATCTATTTCATAAAAACACTGTCAAAATGTAACAATAAAGATCTGAGGTCCCATTGATGTTTTTATTTCAATTTTAAAAATCTTATAAACATTTTTAATAATATTTATTAATTTTAAGTATAGGGCAATAAAAATGTTTAATTACGCAAATTGGCTGATCATGCAGTGTTCTTTAAAAAATCTAAATAGAGTTTTGCTGTAAAAGTATTGGGAACGTTGATAGTGAATATTATTTTTACTTTGTTTGATTTGAAGGGTACAGGGGAAGAACATACTAAGGGCCGATTTCATAATCAATTTTAAATCTAATTTTAACTAAAGTAATGTTAGATTGTACATGATGCCATATAACAACCTAACCTAACACAAGAAGTATCAATTTCCATGTTGCAACAGAGGTTCTGCCAACAGAATTACTAGATGGTCATAGCCTTACCTGACCCAAAAAGATCCTGAACGGCTTATATGTAGCACATGTCACTGTGCACATTCTAATGTCACTTTAGTTAAATGAAGCTTTAAATTTGATTATGAAATCGGCCCTAAGTCACAATTTTTTTTTAGATTTTGGTGCCACCTGTTAGCTACGACATTACTCTAGCTTTATATATACTCCATATAATGAAATATCACTACTAGTCCATAGAAATCGGCTTTGAAATTTTAGTGTGCAGCGAAAGAACATTCTAAGTCCATGCATCCACGGAAAAAACACACTAAGTCCGCCTGATTCATACAGATAGCCTTGCATATGACGTTTGAATCAGTGTGCGTCAGTGTGACAAGTTATTTCGTTTATTTCATACTGATGTCAAAAATTACATTTTTCGGATTGTTTATGGTACAACAAATGGAACATTAAAGTTCTAGTACTTTAAAGTAAAATTTTAAAGTTCAAGTATTTCAAAACTTATTTATGGTACAAAAAATGGAACATTAAAGTCCTAGTACTTTAAAGTGAAATTTTAAAGTTCAAGTACTTTAAAATGATACGTCAGTAGTTGACATGAAATTTGGAATGATTTACAACCTTTTATTTAAAATTCATTAAACTTGCAGTATGAAATAAACCGTTGTATTCACTACGAACGAAAAGTGTTTTTAAAGGTCCTCGCAAGTAATTCCTTCCTCGGCTGACGCCTCGGACGTAAACTACTTTCTCGTCCTTTAAAATGTCACTTTTCGTTCTAGATAAATAAACTACTATTGCTGCTTTCCCTTGACGACGGAACTAATATTATTATTAAGTTCCTAGGATAATAAAATTAACAACCCAAGATGCAGACTTAGACGTTTTGTTTATAATTGCAAGTGTTTATGTAACATGTGACACTCACAGGTAACGCGACTCACGAAAAATTAATCCTGGTGACGGGTGACAAACCAAACGATCTTTTCAAAAATCTAGGAAAATTTCGATAAGCAGCGGGAAAAATATAATAAGATAACTCGGAATGTATCGCCTATTAACATTTTCGGCAGGCCACAACCCGCGGCTTCGCCTTGGCTTGTACTTGCTTACCTCAAATGTTAATAGGTCCCTACATTCCTTGTTACTTAAATAGCTATTAAAGAGATTAAAATAATTGATAGCTCATTAATTACGCCGAGTTATTTTTTATTATTATAATATTACAGTGCCTCAATTGCCAAGGTTATTGGCACTTTACCATAGACGGGTATATTTTCCAATATTTTTAGAGAAAATCTGCAAAGACTTAACTTGGCAATATAAATTTAAAAACAAACATTTTAGTTTGTATAGTTTACCGACTAATGCAAAAAATTATGTGGGATATAAGTGACGAAGGAGTAATTTATACAGAAGCACGCAGTTACAGGAAACGTCAGATTTTTTTTGGGTTTTACACCTTCAAAATTCTACTGAAAGCAAAACATTCGTATACCTTGACGAAACATGGATATGTCAAAATCGGTACTGCACAAATCTGATAAAAAAGCAATCAAAAATTATTTGAAGGGAAGCGATTTGAAATTTTGCATGCGAGTCATAATTTGAGATTTTCAGATGATTCCGATTTACTACTCGAATCGAAAAACAACCACCGATGATACCAAAAAACATTGACTGCGGATTTTGTTAAAAATTGGGTGGTTAATCAATTCATTTCAGCTTTGGGTAAAATTACACGGTAAATTTATGGTGGTGATGGACAATGCACTATACGACTATACCATTTGGTGCAACTGGACAAGCCACTCCAATTTTCTTGTATTAAAATGTAGGAATAGTTAATTAAGCACAACGTGAACATTGAGAAATAAGTTACTAAAAAACAGTTATGGGCATTCATCAAACTTTTTTGATCAAGACAATAGTATATTACATAAAAGTCAGGAAACTGAAGCTTTACTGACGAGAGACGGCCTGAAAAGTTTGTTTATGTTATTAAAGCAGTGACGGCTCGTGGAGAATTTTGATGGTTGAGCCAACCATCGAACGTAAAATGCATTTTCCACCCCTTCACAGACAAAGACAGATTCCAATATCCCAAGATTTAAATATGTCACATGTGAACTGCCAAAAGTGTTTGCTTTTCCTTCAGCTCTTTTGAAATTCAAAAAATCTCAAAGAAAATGTAATGATATGTATTCACATTTTTGGCTTTATAAATGTAGTCAAATAAAATCGCCGATGCATATTTGAATTAAAAGTCTTAATATACCTTCATTGCAGAGAGATTGTGCAGGCGGAATTCTAAGACTAAGACGAAGATATGGAGAAAATTGAGACGCGAGATGAATATGGCGGAGTAGGAATGCCATGCCGCCCGTCAGCGGAATTTTTAGACTTTTTTACATTTACTACAATATTTCGTCTAAAATTTGAGTAAAAATTATTATTTATACCCCAACGCCTTCTAAACACCTGCGAGTAGAACAGGGGCAGCCTTCCCCCACCACTTTTAATTGATTCGCGGTTTAATTCGCGGATTTCGCGGTTTTAATTTAAATTGACCTAATTAAATTGATCTAATTAAATAACCCAATTAATTTCGCGGTTTGATCTAATTAATCACATATGAAGTTTGATATGTAATTTACATATGTGCTACTGATGAAATTACGCGGCGGCCATTTTTAATTTACTTCCGGAATTACGCGGCGGCGCGTATGAATGGATTATCGAGATTTCCATTGTCCCTACCTACTATAAAGCTTTCATTTTTCTAAGTTCAATTTTTTGAATTTAAACTTCCCGGGTGTCGGCCATCTTTGTTTTCTGCGTGCGCACTTCTCGCGGCTGTCGTTTTAATTTCAATTTTCGCGCAAATATTTAAATTTCAAACTGGTAAATCTTCCGTCTCCCTCATCGAAGCTGTTCTCTCTCTCCTGCATTCACAGAATGGCTGTTTATATTTAAAAAAATCTCTAGGGCTCGTATTTGAACGCTCTACGTCCGTATTCCGCAAATTATCTGCAACCGTCAGTGGCTCGAGACCACGGCGGCGCTACAAATTTTAATGTGGTTATCGGAAAGATACTTTCCCTGCTCTGACGTCACGAGCCCAGCTTTTAAAACAAACTATTTTTTCAAAAATATAAATTATAAGAATGGAACTGTGTAGCCTACTGTGTTTAAAGATTGATACAATTTTAAAAAATTGGATTTGTAACTGGTTTTCGTCCACCATCATTTCGATAAACAAAATTTCAGTTACGTAGGCTCGTTGTTCATTTTTATTACGAAGTTCTTATACTTTTGATGGAAATATATGTATGTTGACCACAAATTAACATAAAATTGAGTAAAAACAAGCAATTTCGTTAAAAAAATTCTGACACCATCACTTCACTTAAAATTTTACAAAACTGACAGCATGTCACTTGAAATTATACAAAAAACATTTTTATTCAATAAGCGATAAAAAATACGCCATCCCACATCATTTCACTTAAAAAAATTATCACAATTCGTTTGCAAAGTGCTTTTATAATAAAGAAAATGATGTAAAAACAGTTGTAGAGTTATTTCTAAGCATCATATTGCAAATGTTTTACACTTTTTTCTCTAACTTGTTGCAATTTTAGTAAGATTTGAATATAAAACAGCAATTTCATTGAAAAATATTATGCTACAATCATTTCGAGAAGCAAAATTTCAGCTAATTAGGCTCGTTGTTCATTTTTATTACGAAGTTCTTGTACTTTTGATGGAAATATATATGTCGACTCAAAATTAACATAAATTTGAATAAAAACAGGCAATTTCGTTGAAAAATCTTCTACCACCAACATTTCGATAAACAAAACTTCAGTTACGTGGGCTCTTTGTGAATTTTTATTACAAAAATTCTTGTACAATTGACTAAATATGCATGTAATGACGACAAATTAACTCAAAATTGAACAAAAATTACGCAATTATTACAGATTGATCGATATAATGCTACAATTTAGCATTTTTATTAGAAAAATTCTTGTGCTTTTGATGGAAATATATGTATGTTGACCACAAATTAACACAATTTTGAATAAAAACAAGCAATTTTGTTGATAAAAATGTTCTGACACCATCAAAACACGCTATTTCATTGAAAAATCTTCTCTCACAAGCATTTCGATAAACAAAATTTCAGTTACGTAAGCTCATTGTTCATTTTTATTACCAAAATTAACTCAAAATTGAATAAAAATCACGAATTACACATCATCTCACATACATTTTTGCAAAAATCGACGTCAAATTATACAAAAAAATGACATTTTAATTCAACACACGATGAAAATTTAATAAAAATCACCCAATTACACATTATCTCACATAAATTTTTACAAAAATCGACATCATGTCACTTGAAATTAAACAAAATATATGTATGTTGACCACAAATTAACATAAATTTGAATAAAAACACGTAATTTCGTTGAAAAAATGTTCTGACCCCATCATTTCACTTAAAATTTTACAAAAACTGACATATCACTTGAAATTATACAAAATATATGTATGCTGACCACAAATTAACATAAATTTCAATAAAACACACAATTTCGTTGAAAAAAATGTTCTGACACCATCATTTCACTAAAAATTTTACAAAAACTGACATCATGTCACATAAATTATGCAAAAAATGACATTTTAATTTAACACACGATGAAAATTTAATAAAAATCACGCAATTACGCATCATCTTACTTAAAAAATTATCACATTTCGTTTTACAAAACGATTTATAATAACGAAAATGATGTAAAACAGTTTTAGAGTTATTTCTAAGCAAAATTTTGCAAATGTTTTACACTTTTTTATAAAATGTTTCGCACAAAATTAAAAGAAATCACAATTTTTTAAATTATATCACGCCATTATGAAATCGTAGATTGAGTTTTTGAAATTTTACACCTTGTAACTGTAAAATAACTTCAAATACTAATATTTTAGCTTTAGATTTTGTAATTATTGCAGATTCGTGAAAAACAAACGCAGAGTAGAAATAAAAAACACAAACACTTTGTAATAAACAAATATATTGTTCTTATTTCGTATAATACTTAATAATATAAAAATAAATGTACAGCTGAATGTCTTACTTTCTAAAATTTCGCTAGCAATTTACAAAACTGTAGTTTGAGGTGCACAACATTTCAAATTAAAAAGGCTGCAAGTAATAAAATCAAAATTCATTTACAGGGGATCGTAGAACAAATTTCATTGTGGCATTTTAAAGATGCTCCCAATCTAGAATTCCCTTCGTTTTTGATGTTGAGGACCTCTGCCTTAGAGGCGTTTTTCTAACGGCCCTTTTCTGGAGGCGTTTCCTTATCGGCGTTCTTCTGACTGAACCTTTTTGATGTGGACTTGGATGAGTAGCAGGTGTTTTTAATTTATATTCTAAATCGGACTCGCAGTTATCAGTTTCCATTTCGGTTTTTCCTGTAGTACCAGTCGGGGTTGGCTTCTTTTGCTGTTTAGTTTTAGCTAGCAGCACATGAGCAACGTTAAGGCCTTTGATGTAATCAGCAAACTGTAGGAGACCGGGTGGATTAATAGTATTTCGAGGTCTCAGAGTGTCGTGAACTAAATCGACTATGTTAGACGCCGGTAAAATTTCACCCTTTATAGTAACGGTACCCTTGTGATCCCAGCTCACATCGTTTGAGACACTCAAAATGCGTAGGAAAACTTCAGCTTTTTTCTTAAAAGTTTTGGGAAGTGTAGATAAAATAATGGCATTTGATAGGCTGTTACTGCTTGTTTCAATAGGCATTTTGATTGGCTGCCGTGCCTGGTTTATCGTGATCAGTTAATTTGGACTAAAACTTTTTGCATTTCGTCATCAAGCTGTGATAATTAATTTTTCTCCGCATTCTCGCCAGACTTAAGGCGTTGGACAAATTCCGGCGATACAATCAACATCTTCCGCTCTTGGTCCATTTTAGTCGAAAAGGAGCTCAGTCGTTTGTTCTAGTAGAGCCGTCGTGAATAAACTAACTTAAAATCAAGACTTTCATAATAAATATATATAAAAATATATATGGCAGATACGGGAATCGAACCCGCATTCTCTCTCGAGACCAGAGCTTAAATCTGGCGCCTTAACCATTCGGCCAACCTGCCGCCCTGTATAAACGAGCACTCTGCATAATTAAGAAAACATCTAGTTTAAAGGCCTTCTATTTGCAATTTCATACAATATTTCATATAAATTAAATCATGTACAAATTTATAAACTGGGTTTGATATATATATTTATCGAAAGACTTGATCCACAGCTGACGTTTTATTACTATTTGTCGTGATGCGTCATCGTTGAATTTTACAAGAACCAACCTGTCTGCTATGCGACGCACGCAATGTTTCCACACCTTTTTATTTTAAAATTTGTAAAACCAGAGGCCCAGGATGCAGCCGCACCAGGTAACAGAGTACAATGGTTTAAAACGAGTTAGTGCGGCAGCAGTTTGGACCTCTGGTTTTATAAAATTTTAAAATAAAGAGGGATGGAGACATTACGTACGTCACACAGCAAACAGGTTGGTTCTTGTAAATTCAGCGATGATGAATCACGACAAATAGTAATAAAACGTCAGCTGTGGATCAAGTCTTTCGATAAATATACAGTGTGTTTCACTTTACATGGAAGCACCCCTGTATTTTCTTTGTTTTTGTATAAATTGATTTGAATTTTTTATCAGTTGTATAACTCACCAAAAGGCATCTATTCATGCCTTTGAGTGCCAAAGACATTATTAGCCTGGCCTCCTACGATCAAGAACATGGGTCACATTGTCAATATTTTGCATCGCGTTAGAGTTAGAGCAAAAAGTTATTAAGAAAAGTTGTTTAGAATCAAAAGAATACCCCAGATACCACTTTTCGTTTAATAATTCGAATTTTTAATTTTTATCCATACATTTGTCAGTCCCAAATTTCAGCTTTTAAAGTGGTATCAAATGGTGTCATGGAGAAACCACATTTTTAGTATTGTTGCAAACGTCATTAGCGTTTAATAATGGTTAATTACGTTTAACTGTTGCTGAGAAAGTAGGAATAATTAGAATTGCTGATGAAAATGCAATATCTAATAGAGGAGTAGCTAGAATATTTCATGGAAGGCATCCAGGGCGTGCACCTATTTATCCTGGAACTGTTTCAAAAATTAATCAACTTTTTAATGTAACTGGTAACGTTGTTCAGCCCAGACAAAGAAGAATAGTTCGAGAGCATCCCTTGGACGAAATGATTTTCGCGACTTATGACGCTAATCCTCATACTAGTATTAAGAGATATGGCATTAAATTTAACTATTGCACGCCCTGGATGCCTTCCATTAAATATTCTAGCTACTTCTCTATTGGATCTTGCATATTCACCAGTAATTCTAATTATTTCTACTTTCTCAGCAACAGTTAAACGTAATTCAGCCATTATTAAAAGCTAATGACGTTTGCAACAATAATAAAAATGTTGTTTCTCTATGACACCGTTTGATACCAAATTAAAAGTTGAAATTTGGTACTTGGACAAATTTATGGATAAAAATTAAAAATTCGAATTATTAACCGAAAATCAGTACCTATCTGAGGTACTCTTTTGATTCTAAACAACTTTTTTTAATAACTTTTTGTTGTAACTCTAACGCGATGCAAAATATTGACAATGTGACCCATGTTCTTGATCGTAGTAGGCCAAGCTAATAATGTCTTTTGCGCTCAAAGACATAAATAGATGCCTCTTGGTGAGTTGTACAACTGATAAAAAATTCAAATCAATTCATACAAAACAAAGAAAATACAGGGGTGCTTCCATGTAAAGTGAAACACACTGTATATCAAACCCAGTTTAGAAATTTGTACATGATTTAATTTATATGAAATATTGTATGAAATTGCAAATAGAAGGCCTTTAAACTAGATGTTTTCTTAATTATGCAGAGAGTGCTCGTTTATACCGGGTGGCCATAAATATCTGATATCACATTACCTTTGGAATCAACACCGCTTTATTAAAATGATGAATCCAACTAAACTAAATGTCACTAATGTCATCACAACTAATATTCCTATCTGTCAAAAATTATTAGAGATTGCAATAAGTAATGGAGTTAGAATAGGAGATTTTTATAATCGAGTCGTAGACTAAACTGCAGAACCCGGGGGCACATTCCCCTCTTCTTATTGCATTTTATTACATTACATAGGTACCAATACTTATGGTAATTGAAATATAATGCTAACCAACATTTATAAGTAGCTAATTCCATGGCTACCGGGATCTCAGATATTTATGGCCACCCGGTACAAGGCGGCAGGTTGGCCGAATGGTTAAGGCGCCAGATTTAAGTTCTGGTCTCGAGGGAGAATGCGAGTTCGATTCCCGTACCTGCCATATATATTTTTTTATATATTTATTATGCAAGTCTTGATTTTAAGTTAGTTTATTCACGACGGCTCTACCAGAACAAACGACTGAGCTCCTTTTCGACTAAGATGGACCAAGAGCGGAAGATGTTGATTGTATCGCCGGAATTTGTCCAACGCTTTAAGTCTGGCGAGAATGCGGAGAAAAATATATTATCACAGCTTGATGACGAAATGCAAAAAGTTTTAAAGTCCAAATTAACTGATCACGATAAATGGGGGCAGTACAACAAAGTGTACAACGATTCTTTCATTTCACAAACCAGGCACGGCAGCCAATCAAAATGCCTATTGAAACAAGCAGTAACAGCCTATCAAATGCCATTATTTTATCTACACTTCCTAAAACTTTTAAGCAAAAAGCTGAAGTTTTCCTACGCATTTTGAGTGCCTCAAACGATGTGAGCTGGGATCACAAGGGTACCGTTAGCATATTTTGAAACACAGGACGCTAGGAGCATGGGACCATATACTGCAGCCCGATTGGTGCGCTGAAACATAAGCGGGAGGTGCTATCTTGGCGCCTTTTTTCGATTTGAAAATTGCGATAATTGTCGCACTGTCATTAAAGTTATCGAATAAAGAAGCTAAAAAAAATGCTCTGTAGAATTTTTGAGCAGACAAATATGTAGGTTTGGGGTATAACGTAGACGTTAATTAGTTCGTTTGTATCAAAGCAATAAGTATACACAAAACATTATTTTGGGATTTTTACTGGGGACACCTTGGTTGTTGGAAATGTTAATCAACGTAAAATAATCTAAACCATATTTTTTCGGCGCTTCTCTGATATACATACAGGGTGTTTGTAGATCCATAGACAGCCCGTAACTTCGCTTATAATAGAGATATCGAAAAAAACTTTTTTAAGTTTTAATATCAGTAAACAACCTACAAATTGTCGCAAACCAATGTAAACCATGGCCTCCTATTTCTACGTAGTGATACACGACTT
Organism: Agriotes lineatus; assembly: GCA_940337035.1. Taxonomy (NCBI): domain Eukaryota; kingdom Metazoa; phylum Arthropoda; class Insecta; order Coleoptera; family Elateridae; genus Agriotes; species Agriotes lineatus. The sequence goes on from CALNHX010002471.1 coordinate 105,845, forward strand.
TGGTTTTTTAAATGGAACACCCCGTATATTTTTAGATATTTGAAATCAGCGCCAAAAGTGCTTCATGATAACATGCTTAAACTAAAAAAAATTAAAAATATGTACCTACCTAAAGTAGGTCATGAAAAATCACATTAAGTAAAAAATTCCACTTAGCTCTAAAAGTTTATTTTTATCGAATTATCGCCCCAAACGTACAAAAACAATTGAAAACCATGGTTTTTTAAAATGAAATTCTAATTTCCTTAAATTGTTTTACATATTTTTGACATTTTAAAAGCTACTTTTAAAGGAAATAGCGAATATGGTACATCGTTGAAAAGTTTTTTTATTGCAGTTTTCAACTCTTTAATCAAATATTGTTCTATTTAAAAAAACCTAGTTTTCAATCGTTTTAGTACCTTTGGTGCGCTAGTTCGATCATGAGGAATTTTTAGAGCCAGGTGGAATATGTTTCGGATTTCTTACTCGATTGTTAGTGATTTCTCGTAAGTCATGGCCTACTTTAGGTAATTTTTTTTTATAAAGCGTTTTAAAATTTTAGTCTAAGCATGCTATCATAAAGCATTTTTAGAGCTGATTTCAAATATCTAAAAATATACCGGGCGTTCCATTTAAAAAACCAGTCATGTCTCACTACGTAAAAACAGGAGGCTATGATTTCAATTGGTTTACGAAAATTTGTAGGCTGTTTACTGGCATTTAAAATAAAAAAATGTTTTTTCGGTATCTGTATTATTAACGAATTTATGGGCTGTCCAGCGATCTCCAAACACCCTACAATGAGAGTGTTAAGCCTGGAATAAAATTCATAAAATTTATGTCGATTTTTAGCAAAAATCCTCGGACACTTCAATTACTATTTTTAAATAGGCATCTTTTGGCTAATATTGCACTTACTCACTTACCTGATGCGCCCAGGGACGGCACAATAGGGGACAACTTGAAAATTCTATATAGTAATCTTCTTTTTGCGATACATCAATCGAAAGGTCTGTAATAGAGCACTCTTTTGATGTATCACAAAGACTAGGTTACCATTTAGAATTTTCAAGTAGCTCCCTATTGCGCCGCCACTGTAAAGAGCAATATGCGCCAAAAGATGGCTATTTAAAAACAAAAGTTGACGTTTCCGAGGATGTTTGCTAAAAATCAACGACATAATTTATCCAGACTTTACACACTCACTTCATGTATATCACTATTATGAATAACTAGATAGGTACTACTATTATTAAGTATAATGAGAGCATCAGAGCGTTAGAAGAAATAATTAAACTTTATTTTTAACTCAAAATGTCAATAAATCATGGACTTAACAAATGTTATAAACAGGACAAAAATGTATAATTTATCTTTAACTGCTAACATAACAAAGCACGTAAAGTTAATACCAAATAATCCAATAATTTACGGAGTATAACGCAACTATAACTAAACCTATAATTGTTGTAAACAAAAAAAAATTAATGAGCACGGCCATGAAGTATAGCATTTGGTTGGTTGGATGCAATATTCAAGTTAATATTGTGCTTTCTTTTTGCCTTCCTCTTTACTCCTCCTGATGGTCTTCCTGATGGAATTCTGGTGCTGCCACGAGTAGCTCCTTGCCTTCTTCTGGATATGGCTGTCGGTTGAACTTTAATTTTCGAATGGGTTTTGAGGTGAGTAGGTTTTGCTGCAGTACTAAGAGCTGAGTACAGCTGTTGAACACTTTAGATTTTCTGCAGTTTCTTGCCGAATTTCTTTAAGACAGTAGAAGGTATTTCTTGGGCAAATGCACTAAGTCTCATCAACTCTGATGATATATTTAACACAGCAGCTTCCTTTTTAAGAGTTTCTTCTTCTTCATCAAGAGAAGTGACAGCAGCTATCTCCGCTTTCTGCTGATGGTTACCTTCTAACTTCAGTCTTTGTATGGTGTAAGTCAAGGGATTTTCGTCAGTTTCGGTGAGGTCCATGAACCAATCATCACTGGGACACTCGTGACCTAAAGCCAACTTTCCCAGAGACGCTCGTTCACAACAAGTAACTGCTGGAGCATTCACGAAGGGAATATTGAGATACTTATGAATATAAGCTTGATGCTTACAAAAAGCTCCATTGGTGCCAGAAGGACAGCTACAAACTGTGATTTCCACATTGATGGTATACTTGACAGAAGTGCTTTTGCTGCTTGTTATCTGATATAAGTTGTTTCCTAGGTCTCGTAGTGTATCAGATTGTATAGATGTAATTTTAGAACATAATTTCAAATAGTTATTCTTAACACAATTTCTTCTACCATGACCGTATTCCAGCAGCTTTGATTTGAAGTACTCTTCCCATACAAAACAAATAAAATCTACCAAAGCCACACAATTATATCCTTTTGTTCGATGGAGAATTATGTCTTTTAATATTCTTATGGACACTTCTGCGTAATTATTCGTGTTGTTGCCCCTGATAATAATATCCTTTCTATAAATGTATAACCACTCATGAGATCTTAGATAGAATTTATCAAAACGGCTAATAAAATTCGGAAATTCTTCTGCTGATTCCTTTAAAACCGAAATTGCCATGCTCAACTCTTCTTCAGTTTGAGAATACATGACCTGTAAAAAACATTGCATTATTACATTTCTAAATGATTTACAAAATTATTTGATACTATTTTTTCTTTAAAGATCAAAAAACCAAAAAAGACTTAGCTGATTTTTATGGAATCATCAACTTTCTTACCTTGCGGAAGATATTCATCAAGAACTTATTTTTCTTTTCACATAGCCATCTCCATTCCTTTTGCAGAACGTGGAAATGACAAAAAAACTGCCTTGATTTGCCATACGTTTTGGCCAGCGCAGTCTTTTCTGCCTTAGAATCATCAGTCATAAAACATGTTGGTTCCTAAAATTTAATTTGCATTAGAAATTATGCACCTAATAACCCTTATACAGGAAGTAAAATCTGCTTCATCTTTCCTTGTTTACAGCATGCTCCTAACCCAACTTAATTTTGAACAAAATGCCTATTAAATAATTTTCATAACACCTACTTGTTATTTGTCAATAACAGAACTGTCAACCTGACTGAAAAGTTCTCCATTATGGCCTAGGCTGTTATACACTTAACAGCCTAGGCCGTATAGTTGGTGACACTGTAAGTCTATGTGAAATTCGAGGTTATAGCAGGTTAGGTTTTAAGTCAGTCTGTGTCAAAACTGACGCAAAACCTAACCTACTAACATCGAATTTGACATAAACTTACAGTGTCAGCAACAATACATTTCAGTATTGCCAAACGTAATTTATTTCCATAGGCGACTCTGATAAGACGAGTTTTCTAACACCCATTACTAATACTGTTAAACTTTTCCATTTAAATTGCGCTAAAATTAAATTTTTGCAGGTGTTATGAAAAGTATTGAACGACATATGGCCGTTATCACATCGAACTAACTCTGATAAATTCATCCCCGTTTGTTAGATGCTTACTAACGGCCTTATATCGTCAATAACTATTATCTCGTAATTTATTGGGTTTTGTGCTTTGAATAAAGCTAATAGTTATAAAAGCCGAAAACAAAACCAACACCAAAGGAAAAAGGCCATATTACGAGAAAACAAAACCAGCCACCTGAGCTACGGTGCAATATTTCTATCAAACACCAGTAAGTATAATATGCAGCATATTTTGTTACACACGCCCAGACAAACGGCTACTTACAAAAAGATAATTTTTACTCCCTAGATTTTGTTTCTTCTGGTTTGTGGTCTATGAAACAATTCATAATTTTTGTCAGACACAAATTGAACAATAGTGAGTATTGTTAATGGATATAGATTATGAATGTCAATTGCCTACCTCATTTCCTCCAAAACAATCAGTAAAGTTATTTTTCAGTAAATTGTACGCTTGCTCGAAACTTTCTGCAGATTGCCCATCAAGTAAAAGAACAGCTATTGGAATAGCACCTGCTTTTGTGATAGTGTGCAAAATAGTCACTGTAGTTTCAGTACTGTCGCAGCTGGATGTACAATCACAAAATATGATTTCTTTGGAAGAGTGCAAATGCTGTGCTCTTTTCATTATTGGAGTGACCACTAATACTGTCCAAGGATTTGTTGTGAGTGCCACTTTCATTCCTGTGTAAAAAATACATATAATATTAACGTACCATTATGATAATAGATAACCGCTTTGCATAGTTCAGAGTTACTTCGTAGAATATTGCTATATTTTGTTTTTTATTGTACTACGAGTATAAAGTATATAAATATAGTGACTGAGACAAAATCGTACGATTCATTGTGTGTGCTATAAAAATTACCCAGATATAGCAATGATATTGCAACATGACCTAAGTCTACACCTACCCCTTTGATTCATAAAAAAAAAGTTTCTCTTGCAGCTTTGGAATGGGTTCAAAAACAGCCCCATAATTTTTAGAAGTCCATTTTTTATAAAGATAATAGGCTGTATCTTTTGTTGAATTAATAGATGCATTTGCCAACATTTCCCATGAAAGTTATTAAAATATTCTTCAAATGCTTCTTTAGTCTGAAAGTGCATACAATAAGTAGATATTTTATCACACATCATACAAACAGTTTATCAAATTATTATCATGCTTTATACCGGTATTTTTTTGTATTAACTTCCACTTTTATTTATCTAGGAAACCACTGACCCAGTGGACTGAAAGATACAATAGTGGCAAGTTTACTAAAATTCAAATCATACCTCTTTTGAGATTTTTAGATATCTTAGAGACCCACTTGTTCCTACAGTATGGTTGTGAACCAAATCCACAGTTATTCTGCCACACAGGCATGGTTTTAATTTCAGATATTTGTCATTACGTTTTGTACCTGGAGTATATTTTTTTATAAAGATTTCCACCTTTGCACCGCAGCCTGTGTTCAATTTAGTTGTATGAGCACTGTGCTGACATACATAATACTTATGGTACACAACCCTTGAACAAATAGAAACCAAGCATGTATTTACATAAGAGAAAAATTATAAGCTCTAGAGTACCAAATTTTTTTATTTTATTACATTACATACGTACCTTTCTGGATTCGCCAATTCTCCATTTCTTATCCATTTTGTTGAAGTATGAGCCTCGAACACATTTAAATAAGCATCGGCTTAGTCGCTGTTAGTAATATTTATACGTAAAATAAAATGTTTTCGGTCGGCTTCTTCTATTTCACAGTTATATCCACCTGTTCGCGTAAAACTTAAAACGTCATCCGAATTCATTATTTCACAATTGTATTGAAAGAATAAAGCGTTTTAAAAAGAAAACTACAAAACACGAGAAATGAACCATAAACAAACACAGCATCCACCACCGCATAGCTGATCAGCTGATCTGGCTTGCGCGTCGGCATGTGGGCATGTCTTTCTAACGTTTCGGTCGCTCGCAGGCAACCAATCAGGCTGCAGTATATGGTCCTATGCTAATAGCGTCCTGTGTTTCAAAATATGCGTACCGTTACTATAAAGGGTAAAATTTTACTGGCGTCTAACATAGTCGATTTAGTTCACGACACTCTGAGACCTCGAAAAACTATTAATCCACCCGGACGCCTACAGTTTGCTGATTACATCAAAGGCCTTAACGTTGCTCATGTGCTGCTAGCTAAACCTAAACAGCAAAAGAAGCCAACCCCGACTGGTACTACAGGAAAAACCGAAATGGAAACTGATAACTGCGAGTCCGATTTAGAATATAAATTAACAACACCTGCTACTCATCCAAGCCCACATCAAAAAGGTTCAGTCAGAAGAACGCCGATAAGGAAACGCCTCCAGAAAAGGGCCGTTAGAAAAACGCCTCTAAGGCAGAGGTCCTCAACATCAAAAACGAAGGGAATTCTAGATTGGGAGCATCTTAAACTTTAAAATGCCACAATGAAATGTGTTCTACGATCCCCTGTAAATGAATTTTGATTTTATTACTTGCAGCCTTTTTAATTTGAAATGTTGTGCTCCTCAAACTACAGTTTTGTAAATTGCTAGCGAAATTTTTGAAAATAAGACATTCAGCTGTACATTTATTTTTATATTATTAAGTATTATACGAAATAAGAACAATATATTTGTTTATTACAAAGTGTTTGTGTTTTTTATTTCTACTCTGCTTCTGTTTTTCACGAATCTGCAATAATTACAAAATCTAAAGCTAAAATATTAGTATTTGAAGTTATTTTACAGTTACAACGTGTAAAATTTCAAAAAATCAATCTACGATTTCATAATGGCGTGATATAATTCAAAAATTGTGATTTCTTTTAATTTTGTGCGATACATTTTATAAAAAAGTGTAAAACAGTTGCAAAATTGTGTTTAGAAATAACTTTAAAACCGTTTTACATCATTTTCGTTATTATAAATCGTTTTGTAAAACGAAATGTGATAATTTTTTAAGTGAGATGATGCGTAATTGCGTGATTTTTATTAAACTTTCATCGTGTGTTAAATTAAAATGTCATTTTTTGCATAATTTATGTGACATTATGTCAGTTTTTGTAAAATTTTTAGTGAAATGATGGTGTCAGAACATTTTTTCAACGAAATTACGTGTTTTTATTGAAATTTATGTTAATTTGTGGTCAACATACATATATTTTGTATAATTTCAAGTGACATGATGTCGATTTTTGTAAAAATTTATGTGAGATGATATGTAATTGGGTGATTTTTATTAAATTTCCATCGTGTCATTTTTTTGTATAATTTATGTGACATGTCGATTTTTGCAAAAATTTATGTGAGATGATAATCTCTGAAACTTCTTTGTGGCGTGAATTCATAATTCATTTTCTTATATGGGTATTTCGCCACTCTGCAAATTGTTGTTAATATTTTCGTTATTTAATATTTTAATTTGCAGAGTGGCGAAATACCCATATAAGAAAATGAATTTATGTGAGATGATGTGTAATTCGTGATTTTTGCTCAATTTTGAGTTGATTTTCGTAATAAAAATGAACAATGAGCCTACGTAACTGAAATTTTGTTTATCGAAATGCTTGTGGGAGAATATTTTTCAATGAAATAGCGTGTTTTGATGGTGTCAACATTTTTTTCAACAAAATTGCTTGTTTTTATTCAAAATTATGTTAATTTGTGGTCAACATACATCTATTTCCATCAAAAGTACAAGAATTTTTGTAATAAAAATGCTAAATTGTAGCATTATATCGATCAATCTGTAATAATTGCGTGATTTTTGTTCAATTTTGAGTTATTTTGTCGTCATTACATGCATATTTAGTCAATTGTACAAGAATTTTTGTAATAAAATGCACAAAGAGTCCACGTAACTGAAGTTTTGTTTATCGAAATGTTGGTGGTAGAAGATTTTTCAACGAAAATGCCTGTTTTTATTCAAATTTATGTTAATTTTGAGTCAACATATATATTTATATCAAAAGTATAAGAACTTCGTAATAAAAATGAACAACGAGCCTACTTAGCTGAAATTTTGCTTCTTGAAATGATTGTAGCAGAATATTTTTCAATGAAATTGCTGTTTTTTATTCAAATCTTACTAAAATTGCAACAAGTTAAAGAAAAAAGTGTAAAACCTTTGCAAAATTATGCTTAGAAATATCTCTACAACTGTTTTTACATCATTTTCGTTATTATAAAAGCGCTTTGCAAACGAATTTTGATATATTTTTTAAGTAAAATGATGTGGGATGGCGTATTTTTTATCGCGTATTGAATAAAAATGTCGTTTTTTGTATAATTTCAAGTGACATGCTGTCAGTTTTGTAAAATTTTAAGTGAAATGATGGGGTCAGAACATTTTTTCAACGAAATTACGTGTTTTTATTCAAATTTATGTTAATTTGTGGTCAACATACATATATTTTGTTTAATTTCAAGTGACATGATGTCGATTTTTGTAAAAATTTATGTGAGATGATGTGTAATTGGGTGATTTTTATTAAATTTTCATCGTGTGTTGAATTAAAATGTCATTTTTTTGTATAATTTGACATGTCGATTTTTGCAAAAATGTATGTGAGATGATGTGTAATTCGTGATTTTTATTCAATTTTGAGTTAATTTTGGTAATAAAAATGAACAATGAGCTTACGTAACTGAAATTTTGTTTATCGAAATGCTTGTGGGAGAAGATTTTTCAATGAAATAGCGTGTTTTGATGGTGTCAGAACATTTTTTTCAACGAAATTGCTTGTTTTTATTCAAAATTGTGTTAATTTGTGGTCAACATACATATATTTCCATCAAAAGCACAAGAATTTTTGTAATAAAAATGCTAAATTGTAGCATTATATAGATCAATCTGTAATAATTGCGTGATTTTTGTTCAAAGGTGTTAGCGTGGTATCCGGGGAGCGTACGATATTTAAAATCCTACTAGAGTCTGCCGAGATTCGAACCCGGGCGGGCCGCCTGAGAGGCGATCATTTGCTCGCAGGGCCATCCGCTCACCTTAAAAGAACAGAGTAATTTTTGTTTAAAAAAGTGGAAAAGTAGATAAAATACTGTATGATACCTCGTTTATAATGCGTTTAACCGCACTTACTCCTACTAACTCGTGCGTGCTACAAAATGTTTCTTATAAAACTCGTATCATAGTATACCATTATGCACTTTTTTGGCGAGACGCAGTTTTTCAAAAAAAAGTTTTCAAGTTATGCCATAAAGTTGTATTTTTTATAGGGAACTCATAGTTAGCTGAGCTATCATGAGAAAGAGGAGTTTTTTCACATTCGACTGATATACAGTTACCGCCAAGAAGCCGGTATCAAATAAGAAAACGTTTCATTTTAATTTTTCAAAAAAAAGATATATATATATATATATACGGAAATAATTTGTGCCTATTTAGACCCCATCTGATACATCGAGTGGATTTAGTTAGTTAAAAAACGGCTGCTTTCGAGGTGCTAAGAGGTGCTATTACAGTGAAATCTCCCTTACCGGACACCTCTAATAAGCGGACACCTCTCTTACACGGACATTTTGTTGGGAACCAACTTGCTTGCATTAACTTTACTAATAAAATTTTCTCTATTAAACGGACACTCTCTTAAGCGGACAGGGACACCATTTTTCGACAAATTTTAGACTGTGAATCTCTCTTGTACGGACACTTCAAAATGCAGGCCCAGCTAATGTCGTGAGGCGTCAAAACAATCCATAAATCCAACATTTAATGATCATGTTGTTAAATTATAGAATTCTTTTGCAATACGGGCGGTATTAAGTCAACTCAAATCAGCGTTATGACCGCAGGAAATTTGACACTTTCATTGCCCTATGCACGTTATTATTACAAAACAATCCATGTCCCTTGATTTTAGAGGCCTGCAATACAAAACTACTTTGCTTTTTGCGTGGGCAGCCCATTATGATAAAAATAAAAATAGGAAGAATTGTTCCTGCTTGCTTTTACGGAATGAAAGAATAAGACAAGTAGGCTCAGGGCCCTCCACGACCGCGGAGTCTGCGGGTATCAAGTTACACCACTGTAATCAATTCGAACCAGTGGACGATTTATCCTTATTGGTAATGGCTAGACTGTATAGGAATATTCCAGAAATTGAAGACGTCGACCTGACGAATTTGTAAACATTCACAAAAAAATAACCCTGGAAGATGATGTAACCGAAATTCCAGGTAAATCAGCTGCCATTGATGTGCAGTTGACAGAATTACAAAACGATGACGATTTAGACATTTATGAGAATGTAATCAAGACATACAGGGAAGCATTAACAGTGAAAAATGTTAAATGTTTTGATAAAGAAAGTACGTATTCAAATTGTCACAATATTTAGAAATACAGGCGGAAAATATAATAAGCAGTCAGAAAAAAACTTTACGTCAAACGAGTATTTTTGATTTTGTAACAACTATTACATAACTTTGTTTCAATTATTTTATTATTCCTATCTGTATTGTTAGAGCGTATACCTTTGCATAATACAACTTTTTAAACAGAAAAATGGATTTTTCTCTTATGCGGACGCCTCTAATAACCGGATAAAAACTTTGGCACCGTGCGTGTCCGCTTATTGGAGATTTCACTGTATTCGGAAATTAAGAAACATTTCAATGCGATTTTTTAGAGTTTGTTAGCTTTAGCTAACTGAACAAGCTGAAGGTCAGAAAACAACTTATTCTTTAGCTTTCGCAAGCACTACATTTTTCATTTTTTTTTATATTTATCAAAACTTCACATAACAAAACCTAATTTTAAAATTCAAAATTTTTTAGATGAAGAACTTGAAAATGTATAATTGGAAAACATAAGAAAATGTTGATTATTTTGATTTATTATTACGTTTATCATCCAACGGGCTGTTCGGAAAAACTATTTTTTTAAATAATTAAAATACGAAAAATAGGCAGTGAAGTAATCCATTGTTTTACGACTTTTTGTAGGTGGCGGGGCGATAGATAAACATCAACGGACGTAAACATATGACCTACCAAAATTGGTTAAAATTTTGTAATTTCGTGATTTCTGGATTTAAAAACAGCATCATGTACCCCTCGGCACTGAAGTTCCTTTTTATCCCTCATGTGGTTTATTTGCCTTGGCCCTACGGGCCGCGGCAACTAAATCCACATTCGTGATAAAAAGCTAAACTTCAGTGCTTTGGTATATAAACTATGTACTATTCAATGATAATTAATATCTATTTTAAAAAAACTGCAAAACACAGCTGTTGCCGAGCTATCGACGGATTACAACATTGAAATGCCTAAGATAGTGAGCCCAAAATTAGTCATTGTTGGTGTACCCGAGAAATATTTGGCATGTGAAGAAGAATTTTTAGATACGATTAAACGGAAAAGTAATTTATCGGAGATGGATAAATCAGGTGTAAAAATCATTCGCAAATTTATTCCCAGGAACAAGACAAAATACAACGTGGTGTTAGAAATACCACCGGCGTTTTTTAAAGAAATAATAAAAATTGGAAAAATTTTTATTGCTTGGGAGAATTTTCCAGTGTATGAATAATTGAATATATTGGTATCTTGAGATGTTTTAAATGTTGGCGCTATGGCCATAAAGCAGTAAATTGTCGTAGCAGTAATATTGTATGCCCTTTATGTAATAAACAACATAAAAGCAATGAGTGTAAATCTGATGTTTTAGAATGCACAAATTGCAGATTTGCTAAAGATATTTTAAAAATTTCGAATATTGATACTAAGCACACCGTTTTTGATAAAGATTGCATATGCTATAAAAGAGAACAAGAGAAGGCCAAATCCCGAATTCAATATATATAGCAAATACAGTCAGCATCTACTGATACACCAAAGAAAAGTTTTCTCTTGGTACATATTAATATACAGGGTTTATTAGGACATTTTGTGGAAATGGAACAATTATTAAATAAATATGGCCCATCAGCTGTGTGTGTAAGTGAAACGCATGTTACAAAAGATATTGACGAGAGCGAATTTGTATAGTTGGGTATAAGGCTATTGTATCTTATTCCAATAGTAGACACACTGGAGGCTGCATAATTTACGTCAAAGAAAATATAAACTTTGAAATTATTTGGAATGACTCAGAAGACTACAACTACTGGTCAGTGGGAATAGAGCTTAAATTAAAAAATGAAAATACTACTTTGGCCTCAGTTTACAGGTCTCCGAATAGATTAATTAGAAGTTTTCTCTTATATTTGGAGGATAAAATAAATGAACATATTACTCAGAGCCAAAGAACAGTTGTAATGGGTGATATCAATATTGACTTGTTGAAAGATGATTCCGTATCCAGAAACTTCAAGAACATCATTCAGGCAGCAGGCTTTAAACAAATTGTCACTCAGGAGACTAGAGTCACCAATCGCTCTGCAACTTTAATAGATCATATTATAACAAATGACTATAACTTAGTTGAAACCCCACGAGTATTTCCTGCAATCACCGACCATGAAATTATTGGTGCATATATGACCCTGTCCAGCGACCAATCTTCACCAGCGGAATTGCCGTTTTATCGTAATTTAAATCGAGAAAATGTAAATAAAATTATTGAAGCCTTAGTTGGACAAGATTGGAATTATACCTCCACAGAAGTTAATGTAATTTATAGTGACTTTATAAAAATCATACAGGAAGCACTGGATAGGTACACTCCACTTCAGAAAAGACATATTAAGCAACAAAAATACCCTTGGATAACGCATGAAGTAAAAAAAGCACAACAAGTTAGAGATACGGCATACAAGAAGTTCAATATTACAAGAGCAGAAAACGACTGGAATGACTACAAAAGAAATAGGAATAAGGTAATTTCTGTTTTAAGAAATGAAAAGGCAGAATACTTCAACAAAAATATTGATGAATGTAAGGGAAACGGAAAGAAGATGTGGTTTACATTAAAGTCGTTAGTGGGCAGACAAGATAAGACTGCAGATTTTACAAACATTGACTTTGGCCAATATTCTAATAGTGTGGAAGAAAATATAAACGACTTTTATGCTGACAGTCTACAAGAAATTTCTGACAGAATAGAACCTAAACCATGGATATCCGTTATTAATAATGTGCAGTGTAGTTTACCAAATTTCCAAACATTAACGTTGTCTCAGCTTAGAAAAGTGGTGTATGGTCTAAAAAATAAAAGCACTAGTGATGGTACTCTTACCATAAAATTTCTTAAAGACATCTTTTGTGCCATAGGGTTTCCACTTCTATATCTAGTAAATACCTCCATAAAAGCAGGAAAAATTCCAGATGAATTAAAAAGAAGCGTCATAGTTCCCATACCAAAGGTTTCTAAACCATGTGCTATTAGTGATCTACGCCCTATAAACTTGTTACCTGTAGTGGACAAAATACTAGAAACTGTTGTGTGTAAGCAATTAAAAGGCTATTTTGAAAATAATGGGTTACTATACGATGGCCAATCAGGATTCAGGAGCCGACACTCGTGTGAGTCAGCCCTACAATATGTGTGCGCAAACTGGAGGAGAGACATGAGTGAGTCAAAAGTAACCTTATGTGTATTCGTAGATTTAAAGCGTGCTTTTGAGACTATTGACAGGAATGTACTTGTTCAGAAGCTTGTATTATAGGGCTTGAGTGGTAGTGCTTTAGATTAGATAAAATATTTTTTGACACTTAGAAACCATTGTACCAAAGTAAATAATAAAGTATCATCCCAAGAGAAAGTGTGTGGGGTGTCCCACAAGGAAGCGTGTTAGGGCCTCTTTTATTTATTGCTTATGTGAATGACATTCAGAACTGTCTAAGAAACTCATTCGTGAATTTATTTGCCGATGACTCTTTAATATTGGTTTCTGGTACAGACTTTGAACTAATAACCAAGATTTTAAACGAGGAACTTCAAATATTATACGGATGGCTATGCCAAAATAAACTAAAGTTAAATAGCTCTAAAACAAAATGTATGGTTATTGGTTCCAAGATAATGTGCCAAAAATATTATGCTCTGGGATATAAACTTAACATAAATGGAGATGATATTAAATTTGTTTCTAGCATTAAGTATTTGGGAGTTATGTTAGACCCGCATTTAACTTTTAGTAATCATGTTGATTATAGTCTGTTCAACAAAAAAGGCCCCGCCTTCTAGCTACTTTATTATTTATTTTAAACCGAATAAACCTTATCAAATCAAATGGCACATAAAAACCTACATTTTAACACTATCAAAAAATTTTTATCTTCAATTTTTTTAAATGACACTGTATATATTTTTTTACATTTTCTGGTAGAGGCTTTTTTTCTCTTTTCAACAATATAAATATTTTATGCCCTTACATAAGAAAATTTTTGAGAAAAATTAAAAAACTTTTTTAGCGGTGGGAGGCCACGATACAAAACTATAAACAAAAGTGTAACTCAGAAAAACAAAACAATAAACACTTGAGATTATTCTGAAATCTGATAGTTAAAGCGTTTGGCTACTATTTGTTTTGCTTTTCTGAGTTACACTTCTGTTTACAGTTTTGTATCACGGCCTCCTCCCACTGTGAAAAAGTTTTTGTAATTTTTCACGAAAAATTTTTTATGCAAGTGCATGAAATATTTATATTGTTGAAAAGAGAAAAAAAACCTCTACCAGAAAAAGTCAAAAAATATATACAGTGTCATTTAAAAAAATTGCATGTGGCGTCACCACTCTGAAACAATTGAAGATAAAAATTTGTTGATTGTGTTAAAATGTAGGTTTTTATGTGCCATCTGAATTGAGATAAGGTTTATTGGGTCTAAAATAAATAATAAAGTAGCTAGAAGGCGGAACCTTTTTCGTTGAACAGACTGTATGTGTAAGAAAATTGGTAAAAAAATAGGATTTTTTATCGTGTCTCAAAATGTTTGTCTCAGTGGGCAAAAATGATAGTGTATAATACTATAATTTTTCCGCACTTTTCATATGCTTGCTCGTTATTATTTTCTTGTACAAAGGAAAATATTTATAAACTACAAGTACAACAAAATATAGTGAAGCGCATCTTATTGAACTGTGATAGATACACTCCAATGCAGAATATGTTGAACATGTTAAAGTGGCTTAATATAGGTCAATGTATTGAACGGGCAAATCACATTTTAATCTACAAGATTGAACATAACTTACAGCCGGCGTATTTGAAATCATACCTTGTGACTCGTGAAAACTTTCACGATCACAATTTAAGATCGAATCATCATTTTAATATCCCTAGGATAAGAACAACAGCGCTTCAAAAATAATTGTTTTATAGTGGGATTCGCTCGCACAACTCTCTACCCGAATGGGTAAAAAATGCAAATAATCTGAAAACTTTTAGCAAGAATCTTAATATTTACTTAAGAAACTGAACTATTTTTTCAATAATATTAGCATTATTTATGTAATTAGTTTAAGCTAGCCAAGTGCTAAATAAACGTTTATTTATTTATTTATTATTTATAATTAGAAAATTGTGAATTTGAATAGTGTAAGCAGGAGCTTATAATTTCAAACAATAACTTTTGATTAGGTAAATATAGAAGTTCTAGTTCAGAACCGCTTGGCAAATTCCATACTAGCAATTCGTGAGAGTAAAGTTACAATTTCCAGCAGCAAAGAATTTTTATCAAATCTAGAAATTCTAGCTGGAGAAGTTGTTTTTGCGAGTATTGGGTGCAGAAATCATAATTTTAAAGACAGATTTTCTATTATAAACTACAACGTTCGCATGGCAAGTTCCCTACTGTGAAATTATAATTATAACTCAGAATTCCCGTATCATACTGTAAATTCCAACCATGACTTTAGGGAATTTATATTGCCTGTTTGATAGCAGCGAAAAAAATGCTTTTATTTGGTAACAAAATAAATTTTGTAAGAGTCAAAATATTTCGCTGAAGAGTCGGACAAAAAAGCTGGTTATTAACGTATTAGGCTCAAGGTGTTGATTTTATGGATTTATAAGTTTTAATTCATACTTGTAAAGTAAAAATTCCGCATATAAGCTATACGACACTCACTTCGGCAATCCTCATAGTTTGTATCAGTATCAAATATTTAAAATACTCTTTTCAGGAAGGTTTGTACATTTTTACTTTATATATTCATTTCTATTCTGGAAATAATCCTTACATAAACCCCTGGTCCATCAATCTTGATCAATCAAACTGTGTACTTCTACATAATTTTGAAAATTTTGCTTTTGAACAAATGCTTTAGTCTATAAGAATTTGAGGAGAATCCCTATACCGTAGATTATACACTCGTACAATTTGAGAAAGTAATCGGAATTAATTTACTATTATACAAGGAAACTATTAATTCAAGGAGCGAAATATTACTACAGTGACTATATACAAGACAGTGTGGCCATACGATTGTTGGCGGCCATTTTCAGGCAAATTTGAGCGTAGAGATATACAGTGCCTTTAGAAATAATGAACGTCTTTGAGTGGTCATGATTTTGGCGCTAGTTATTTTAACTAGTTGATGTTAGCTACACGTGCAGTGTTATGTTTGGACATTGACATTTTTCATTGGCGTTCATTCGTGGTGCATTAAGGTGTTGCATGAAGTTTACAACCGGTTTCAGTTATGGTACTTTACATTACAGCTAATGCCGTCTTCCTGTTCCCTGTCTCCAAACCTCCCTGTCCTGTGCTTGGACTTCTTCCAGGTTCGTCTCCTCCATGGCTCTCCGAATACCCTCATTCCACGGTTTGCGTGGTCTACATCTTTTTTTCTTACCCGGCGGCGACCATTTAAAGATCTTCTAGGCCACGTCGTCTCCTCCATTCTCATCAGTTGATCAAACCAGTTTAACGCTTTCCGTTCAATTCTGTCCACAACTGATTCTGGTGTCTTTATTCTGCGTCTTATTTTCTCGTTCGTCACTTTATCTCGTCTCGATACCTTTCCGCTTTTTCGTCCATTTGAACTGTGTTTAGTCTTCGTTTCATTTCCGCTGTTACAATCCATACCTCACTGCCATAACATAGCACCGACTCTACCATTACTTCGCCTATTCTTTTTTTTTTTTTGTTAGAGATAGTATTGTCCCATCAAATTGATTTCAAGCATCCCACTATCTTCTTACTTTGTACCATTCGAGTTCTGTTCCCAAACCTTTTTCATCGATTGTATTGTAGCACCGAGGTATTTAAACCTTTCTACTTGTTTTACTGCGACATGTTCATTTATTAAGACTTCATTTTGTGCTTCCGAGTTGATTATTAAATACTCCGTTTTCTCTAAACTTATGCTAAAGCCCCATTCATCGTAGCATCGATGTAATCTCTTTATCATACATTCCAAGTCGAACGCCTCTTGTGCTATTACAACAATAGCATAATTCTAAATTGTCACATTTAAATACTGTGCAGAATATTAGTTTTTCAGGGAAAAAGATTATAAAATTTCACCCGCTTGCGACGCTAATGAACTATTTGACACTGACAATTTACAATTGTCAGATTTGAAAGGTTTTATTTTCTTTCATAACCAAATGGACAGGTTCTACCAACCTCTTTGAGAACAACTTAGAAGTAACTAAATATTTTGCCTGTTAATGGCGGATATTCGCGTCGACCAATAGCGGCGAAGACATCCCAATGGCCACACTGTCTTGTATAAAGGCACTGTAAATATTACTACATAGTATCTATAGCAACGCATAGTAATTGTTCATACGAAAATAAATTAAAACAAAATTTGTGTGTACACTCTTTTAGATCAAAGAATAATCTGATCGAATATCATTCAAACTTTTAATTTTTTGTGATATGTCATATAAACTCCTGCTTAGTGACAAATCGTGTCAGTTTTAATAGAACAATCCTCCAGTTTTGCAGTCGGATTATTTAAACTGTAAAAATTACACTCTTTGTCACTAACGTACAAGTTCAGATAATTCACAACGTTAAGTCATCGACCTTTATATTTCCATAATCTCATTATAGAATGAATTTAATTTTTTAGACCGCTTGGCTGATTGGGTGGCTAAAGCCCTAGTTTTGCAACCATGTATACGCGGGTTCAAATCTGGCCGTAGTCGGAAACTTTTTTCAGAGCGGCAATGGATTTGAAAAGTGTGTGTGTGTGTGTGTGTGTGTGCGCGCGTGTGTGTGTGTGTGTGAAAATTCATTCGTAATCTATAATTGCTAATTAGAATTTCCAGTATCTGTCTTACACGTTTCCCTTTCTATTAATATATCATATATGATTTTAGTGGATTTGGTGTTGAAATTTTAAAGTGGGGGATGCTGCTACGACTTCGCAAATTTTAGAGTACAAATTCATTGTATTGCCAAGTCAGAATTGTCAATATGTGATGCGTTGGAATGTATATTTCAGTTTCTTACCCTTAACTGTAAATCAGAATTTCCAGTATCATGTTATAAACTACAATGTTATCTATCGTGATTTGCCTGCATTGTAAATATAATTTTTGAAATGGATTACCAACTGTTACCCTAAACTACCCATGTAGTTTAGGGTAACAGTTGATAATCCATAATTGCTAATTGGAATTTCCACTATCAGTCTGACACGTCTTCCGTCACTATTAATAACATGTGAGCAAACGAAAATGAATTCTAGCTTGACTTTGAAATATTTGTTGTATGAATAATATGTTGGTGGCACTGTAAGTCTATATCAAATTCGAGGTTAGCAGGTTAGGCTTTGTGTCAGTCTGTGTCAAAACTGACACAAAACCTAACCTGCTCATCTCAAATTTGACATAGCCTTACAGTGCCACCAACATATTATTCATATAACAAATATTACAAAGCCAAGCTTGATTTCATTTTCGTTTGCTCATGTGTTATATCATTTCAGGTTTTGCTATAGCTTTCAATGTTGAGATTCTAAACACAGGACTACAACTACGACTTTGCAAATTAGAGTAATAATTCGTAATTGTCAAGTCAGAATTTTCAATGTCAAGAGATGCACAGCAGAGCCTGATCTACCGAAATGTATAGTTCCATTCTCGTAATTAAAACTGTAAATCGGAATTTCCAGCATCATGTTGTAATATACGTTGCTTATTGAGCTTTATATTTTTTTAACTGCATTGTATAACAAGTATCGATTTTTGAAATCGAAAAGTGATATTGATGAAGCCATAATTGTAACTTAGAAGTTCCAGTATCAATCTTACACGTTTTCCGTCGCTGTAAATATATAATAGGAGCATTTTTTTTTAGATTTAAGTTTTGAGTTTCTAAAGCACGACTTCAAGTACGTAAATTTTATAGTAATCATTTAGAATTGTCAAGTCGGAATGTTCAATATCAAGTGATGCACGGCACAACCTCATCTATTGAAATTCAACTGCAAAGCAGAATTGTTACTGTAATTTTACTTATGAAGCTGTATATTTCGCTTTGTCTTTTTTTTTATCATAAAAGTGCGAGTTTAATGTCAGAACCAATACATAGACTTCCTGGCCAAACAAGGAGATACATTTATTGTAGGAGGCGACTTTAATGCGAAGAATACCAACTGGAAATATATGTTAACGACTAATAAAGGTAAAGAACTACTTGAAGCCATTAGAAAATACAGATGTGAGCCGATCTCCACTGGTGAACCTATCTATTGGCCGCTGATCCCGCAAGGTTCCGGATCGCATTGATTTTTTCCTGATAATAATATCTTCCGGATAGAAGAAGGATGGAGCATGATCTGAGATAATTCCCCAATCATCTTGACATTTAGTGATAATATCATTAAAAAAGAAAGTAACCCTATGTTGACTAACAATTTAACAGATTGCGAAAGTTTCAAATAGAGCCTTGATCAAAAAATCAATCTCTCAGTTTCGTTGAAAATACACAACAATTAAACGTATGAGGTAGAATTATTCACTAACAATATCCAACAGGTAGCATGGGAAAACACTCTTGTTGGCAGGAGAACAGTAGGGAATAATTATCATACTGAAATAATAGAACTTGTTAATGAGAAAAAAGACACATAAAAAAGTGGCAGAAACCTAGAGCTCTGCAAAACAAAACTATTCTTAATAGCACCACCCAAAGACTTAAAAGAGAAATGCAACATATTATAAACGAATCAATTTGTGCCTATCTAAGAGAGTTGACATGTTACTGTGACAGTAGTTCTGGTTATTCGCTTAGGAAGGCCACTAAGCCGCCCCCCTCCACTTAGGTTAGAGAATGACAAATGGGCCAGAAATAACGAACACAAAGCGTCAAGATTCGCGAGTCAGTCGTATAGGAATAAATCTTTTAACCTCTCGAAGACCAAGGAGAAAAATCAGATTAGAATGACCTTCTTCAACGCCATCAAGAAATAAAGATCACTTCTCCTAATGAAGTACTTTCTGGAATAAATAAATACATTAACCCGCAAAAATCACCAGGATTCGATGTAATTACCCGTAAAATCCCAAAACAGCTCCCAAAGAAGGCAATAATCAATTAACCAATCCGATTAACGCTGCTTCCAGACTGAAGTAGGTCCTCAGGCTTTGGAAAGTCGCAAAGCGATACCTGATGATACTAATCCAAGTAAACCACTTAATAAGCCCTCTTCATATAGACCAATTTCCTTACTGCCTGTTATGGCAAAGCCCTTCGAGAAAGTGTTACTCATAAGAGTAAAAGCAATCATTGAAGAAACATGACTAATTCCAAATCATTAATTTGGTTTTAGAAATTATCATTTGACGATAGGCCATAGAATAGTAACATCATAAAATAGTCCCTAAGCGCTTCCTTTCTAAACAATACTCAAAAATGCTCAAAATCTCAGAAGGATAGTTTAGGATAAAGCAAGGTTGTGTTCTCAAAGAAATCAAAGCCTGTACCTATTGTACACTTGTGATATGCCTGAACTATAAAATAATACCATTGCCATCTTCGCCAACGATACTGCAATCCTAGCAGTTGGAAACAGTAACGAGGAAGCCGTAAATAAAATACAAACATCAGTTAAACGCATACACTACTGGACAAAAATATGAAAAATTAAACTCAATGAAACAAAATCAGTTCACGTTAACTTCGCAAACAGGAAAATAAACCACATCCTAGTCATATTGAACAGTAACCTTTATTAGAATATAGCTAAATACATAGGCATCACGTTGGACACCAAACTTCGCTGGAAAGTGCATCTCAAGAAGAAAAGAGAGGAACTCGGAGTAAGATATAAGAAAATGTATTGGTTGGTTGGAAGAAATTCCACTCTGTCTCTGCATAACAAACGTTTGTTGCTTAAGCAGATCTTGAAAATTGTATGGCATCTAGCTATGACGATGTACTAACAAAAGTAATCCATATGTGTCATCCAGAGATTCCAGAACAAGGTACTGAGAAATATTGTTGATGCGCCTGGATGGTACATTCGACACAACGAACTTCATCAGGCCCTGGAAATGGACCAAACAATAAAGAGGATTGCTTAGTTACGAACAACGGCTCCACCACCATGTTAATGTCAAGGATATCCAGCTCCTTGATAACACCGGAATTAAAAGAAGACTCAAAAGGATTAAACCATTTGAATTAATTTAGTGTAGTGTTAGTGAATTAAAGCAGTGGATACATTAAAAATAGTGTATCTATATGGTTGAAATTTAAGGACCTCTTATGAGTATACCTTAGATAAGTTACACTTTAGTGAAATTAATTTAGATTTAAATGGTTCATTGGTTTTTTGACCAAATCATAATACTAAGAAACACCATAGGCCCTATGGCATACGGTGTTTTTTATATAAAATAAATTAGACCTGATAATCCGTACTTTCAATTTCCAGTCTCCACGTTTTTCGTCTTTATTATTATATCATTAAATTCAGATTTGGAGACTCTCAGCCAGGAACTGTAGTTGCAACTGTGCAAATTTCAGAGTCATCATTCATAATTATAAAGTTAAAATGATCAATATTAAGTGGTAAACACAATATTATTTATAGGAATTTACAGTTGTGTCCACAAACCGCGAATTTGTGGCAATTAAATAGATTTCTACCTAAAAAATGTAGTTCTGATTTTTTTTGCACAAATGCTTCGTAGTACTTTAGAAGCGACCCTTTAAAAGTCCTCTTCTAGGGTGCCGGCGTCGTGTCAAGGAGGCCTTGGCAGTAGTTAAAACATATCTTTTGTTTAGGTAAAGTACATTTTCGACGACCTCTATTAAAAGTATGCCTTTTACCAATAGCTTGTCGAACTAAAAATGGCATTATACATCAGCGTGCTAAAAGTTAAATCAGCTGCTTATTTTTAGCAAACGTGCTAAAAGTAAACAGCTGA
This sequence comes from Agriotes lineatus, assembly GCA_940337035.1. Lineage (NCBI taxonomy): Eukaryota > Metazoa > Arthropoda > Insecta > Coleoptera > Elateridae > Agriotes > Agriotes lineatus. Next base: position 127,597 of record CALNHX010002471.1, read on the forward strand.
TTTTCGTCTTTTGAACTGGAAGTGAGGTTATAACGTTATTCTAGTTACTTCATTTGTTAGAAGTAAAGTGTTTTTTAAATAATTAAAGAATTATGTAATGGACAAAGTAAAATTGTTACTAATAACTTATGACAACTACCGGCTGCAGTAGTAGTCACCGTTGCCGGCTACTTATCCACTGCCATTTTTTATCATTCCATAAATTATAACTGTCAAAATTGTAAACCTGGGTTAAATCGATATTTATGGATTAATAGCAGTAAATTAAAGTTCGTCGTAAAAATATTGTATGTTAAAGTATTATTGCACTTGATATGTTATGAAACGAGGCCGTAGGCTTTATGTCTCGTGCACTAAACAGTCAATTTTAGCACTTGGTATAATAAATGGCTATTTTCTGTTTTGAAAACGGTAAAACGTTATTAAGAAAAGTTATTTATAATCTAAAATTATGGCGCTATGCAAAATTTCAGAAATATGTCATGACTTATGGAACCATGTTGTTTAGAAGGAATTGCAAAAGTGCTTCATCTCATACACACGCTTTCGTAAAAGTAGGCCAATATTTCTGCAATTTGGCAGCGAGATATAATTTTACATGCTGAACATTTTTCTGTAATATGAACGCTGAACGGATAAGGTCGTGATCGTGATTCTTTTTATAAACACTCGGTTTGTGTTTGCCAAAAACTACGACGCCGGTATCCCAGAGACCAGGACTTTTAAATGATACTTCTAGAGTACTAAGGAATATTTATACCAAAAATCAGCACTACATTATATGTTTTTTGGGGATTCCCTTCAAAATTGTTTAATGTGCTAAATAGAAGAAACTGAGATACCCTACTGTTTTAACATTATAACAATTCCAGTACCGTAATCACAGAAAGCTAATTGTATCCTGTCATCTGTCAAATAAAACGTTAAGTGAGCAAATATAATAATTATGTAGAGGGTGGGCAAATTTCGATCTTTTTATAGGAAATCGCGATAAATGTAGAAGATTTGGAAAAACGGACTTCTCATTCTCGATCGTTTTTTTTTTCGAGAAAAGCTTAACGGTGCACACCAAAATTGGCTATCGTCTTTTTGTTTTCGAGTTATAACAATAGTTCTATTTTTCAACTTCTCGTTTTGTGGCACTATATCGCTTAATTATGAAAATAGAGATAAGTCATTTCTCTTCTTAACATGGAATTTCGGCTTAGACCGCGTAGTATTTGTATATGAACACCCAGCATTTTCTGGCTTAATGCGCCTTGCACCTTGTGAATTCGAGCAAAAACCCGCGCGATGGTTATGCTCTTTGGTGGCTCATGTTGTTCGAGTATCTTGAGAACGAGGATACTTAGGCAGATTTGGCCGTTTTGCTGTTTGTGCATCCATATTCACTAACGTTTCGCAAGACTTTGCAGCTTGCATCATCAGAGTGAAAGTCGCACTAAGAACCGAAGGTCGGTGCGGATATATTTATAGTCCTCCGAGCCAGGCGCGCGGAGTGGCGTAACGTTGGTTGGTCGTCCGAGTGCAACGTAATCCGTGGGGCGTGACCGTATGACGCACAGTGGTTGTAATGCTTTAGATCGTGTATCACAGGGGTCCACGTTTTACGAAGCTTAAAGCCATCTTCCCTGTTGATATTATTTGAATGTTTTTCTATTTCTATGGCTTCACGTATCACTCGCGCGAGGTAGTGAGGTATTCTGGCAAGTACTCTTGCGTGCTCAAATTCTATAGTGTGCCCATTTGTAAACGTATGCTCAGCTACGGCTGATTTTGTGATGCGTTTGTGTTTGCAATCGCCTTTATGTTCTTGAAGTCTTAGATCAACTGAACGACCAGTCTGTCCAATGTAACTCGAGCCGCAAGAACAAGGAATGCGTATATCGCTCGAGTTACATTGGACAGACTGGTCGTTCAGTTGATCTAAGACTTCAAGAACTTAAAGGCAGTACGTTGTTGTAACTGATACGATGAGTGTCCGTAAAGTTAAGATGCAAACGCAGTAATAATTTAAAAAAACTTATTTACAAACGTGTAACTGAGAATTTCTTGCATATCTATAACTCTATTTTCGACGAAAGTCAAAACCATTGTTTAAGCACTTATTAAGTATGGGAACTAAATTCTGTATCTCCGATTCACCGAAGCCTGTAGTTGAACTACGAACTACGACTCTATTTCATCATCGTTGTCAAGCGTTTCCGTCAAATAATACCACCAAACGAATCTCGCGAGCTTTTAAATCGGCTCTGCCATTTTTAAACAGTGTCACTCACATATTACTCGAACAAAACCTAGTAGTCGAAAGCGAAAAAATCACGGTCGTTGTCAACCAGAATGCAAAATCTTAACTACCTACATACGATACATCTTTACTTTACGGACACGCCTCGTATATACAAGTTAGTATTCTCAACATCAGTTATGTAGTTCAACATTACCTGGCGAGATTTACATTTCCGATCTCTTTATGCTAAAAGTAAAAATGCTGAAGCAGAACTACAACTGTAGGCGGGGGGCTAAGAATCCTGAAGTTTAAATCACATTTTGAACCTCACAATTCCAATTTAAAAAGAATAAAAATCGAGTTGCAAGCTCAATTGCAAGACGTTGTTAATTCGCAGTTGCACATGTTATTTTGCTTCTTAGACTTCTGCATTTCAACCCCGTCTTTCAACTAGAGCTAGAAATTGCGACTGACAGCATCAGATTTAGGGATTCTAGCTAGCAGCACGGTAATACAATTCGTATGTGGAATTGAAACTTAAACGATATCAACACTGTTTCAAATTTTGAATTTTCACTAAATATCAAAATTATGATGTAACTTCGCAGAGGCCCGTTTTAGAGCAGCGATTGAATTTTAACGCTGACATTTCAATTTAGGCTATTCAAATTCTTAAAAATTCTATCTTTCAAAACAGATTAGTTTCTTGTGGACTGAGATCTCTAATAATTAAAGAGCATATATAGGCATCAGCGTGTTTTAACACACGATATGCAGACTAGGAGGTTGTTGAAGATGTCCATGTCATTCGGCACCACTTGTATAGTGGATGTTTTGCAGTTGCAGAGTATATTTGCATGTATGAGCATATGTAAGAGATTTACAACATATTTTACGATATATTTAATGTTGTTGGTTCATATATTTGATTTTTTATTGTAACTTAAGTCTGATGTGGTGTAGATTTTGACAACGTTAAACGCATCTGGAACTGCAGTCTAGCTACGTGTGCCATTCACACTATGCGCTGAGTTTTGGTTAAACAAAATAGGTTCAAGTAGAAAAGAATTAGTGAAGGAATTAAATTTCGGCTTAGACCGCATCGTCTTTGTAGATAAACACCCAGCATTTATTGGATTAATGTGCCTAACACCTTGTGAACTCAAACAAGGGTTTGTGTAATAGTTATGTTCTTTGGTGGCTCTTGAACTCTTACAAGCCACCCATGATTTGGTCAGTGGTATTAGAGTACATTGTGAACAAGGATACTTGGCATATTTGACCTTTTTACTGTTTGTGCACCCATATAGACTAACGTTTCGCAAGACATTGCAGCTTGCATCATCAGAGTCAAAGTTGCTTGAGAGCAAGGTACTCTAATAACACGGACCAAACCATGGGTGGCTTGTAAGAGTTTACGAGCCACCAAAGAACATAGCCGTTACACATACCCTTGCTTGAGTTCACAAAGTGTTAGGCACATTAAGCCAACAAATGCTGGGTTTTTATCCACAAAGACGACGCGGTCTAAGCCGAAATTTAATTCTAATATTGACAATTCGAGTAACCGCGAAAGCCTCAAACATTATTGGAGTTGCGGATAAGTGGTGATGAAGTGAGCAGTTGTGTGAAGTGTAGTTTTTTTTGCACCCATTTTTTTAAACATTCTGATTTTGTAAACCAATTAGCTGAAGGATCAGCCGCATCTATTGCATATCTTTAAAAAGTTTTGAAAAAAGCTTTATAGCGATATGGCTTTTATGGTAACTCATTTTCAAATTGTTGTCACGTCAATTTCAAAATTAACATGAACTTGTACGACTCTGTCACAATGTTTGAAGATTTAAAAGCCATTTAGAAAAAGTTCCTGAAAAAGGCGATAGATTGTTTTTAAATGTTTGTAGAAATATTAAATAAAAATGAAGGATACGAAGTTTTTTGCGGAAACAAAGTTGAAGATTTTAATTTAATTTAAGACATGTAGAAATATCGTTTTCGGATTATAAATGTATTTTATCAGACCGGTTTAATTATCGACAATATCGAAAAACAGATTGTTTATTATTATAACAATAGAATGTGGAATAGCTGACGGACAAGGTTAATTTATTTTCCCACGCCCGCATACGAAAGTGGCAGCTTTCATAGGGTCAAGTAGCCACGACAAATGACAATATCGTACACCCGGTCGTTATCATAACGAATGTATTTTTAAACCTAAAAACTACTGATAATCTGTTGACATTTCAGTTGGTACGATGAAGCAGTTATTCATTAAATCGCAAAAATGACGTACATAACTCGCTCGGAAGCGTATCATACGCTCGTGTTTAAGTCAGTCGGCTACGCTACTCTTCGCCTCGTTTCTCAAATATACTTGTTACGTAATATACTATAATATTTGTTAAATATATATCAACATTATTTTGTCTGTTAATTTTCTGTAAATTGAATTTATTTACTGTATCTATCAGTAAACAATTTCTTGGTTTAGATTTAAATAATTACATATATCGCAGCAATTCTGTTCTCGTATTATCTTGAACATATTGTTATTGTTATTAGTTATTATTAGTACTTCTATTATATATCTTATTATTATGAATTTAAGATTACTTCAAATATATAGTATTTTATTAAATTATAAATCCATCAATCGTTTTTATTGCGTGTACTTAATATTACTTGATAAATATATAGTTTGTGCTAAGGAACTACTGTTTTATTATTATTACAATAAATAATTCAGTTGTAACCTTAACAAAATTATGCAAAAAATATGATACTTATGCATAATTTCCACCTGATAAAACGAATATTTACTGCATATATTGCGATGGTATTTAGCCCTCAAATCGGCTCTGATTGCAGTACAAGCAAATAGCAAATTAAATCATTAAAGCACAGAGTTGTAATAATGCAAGCATCTGAGAAAATTCACATAAATTGCCAAATCATAATAACACTGGTATAATTCGCCAATGACATTGATTATTTTTGAATGGGCACAGAAATATGGAAGCTCAAATTCCGTGTATTGGGTTTAGCAATATAATTTTAATCGTAATATAATAGATTTGCACAAACTAAAAGCCGAATCTAAATTAATTAAGAACTGGCACAAAAAGTTCAAGTTAGACACAGCTTAAAAATGGAAGCGTAGAAAGTAAAGTCATTAGAGAATGGGTAGCAAATGAACATTTTTAATAAAGGTGAGAACAAGAATGACTAGAAGAATAAGGCAAAGAACATAGAAAAGCCAGGAAAGTCATTTATTACATGAAAATACAAGACTTGGGGATTTGAAGAGATTGAAATAGCAAGAAATTAGATGGAATTCAAATAAGCAAGAAATTAGACAATGTTGGTGGATTAAAAAACTAGTCAGTGTAGTGATAAACAATGGGCATTTAAGTGTGGTAAAAAAATCAAGTGAGTGGCGCATATAAAACGTTGAGAAATAAACAATTCCAAAAGACAATAATTGTAGTACATAAGAGTTTGTAAATAACTGATAAAATTTGTTAAAATTTGATTATAAGTTATGTTTTTGTACCTGGTTGATTTCCTACAATTCAAATCTGTAGACAGTGTTTTGTCAATTACGACAAGGGATAGCAATTGTTCTAAATAAATTGGTGAAAGTGCTTGGTTTTTGCTCTATCTTTAATTACCAAAATTTCATAGAAAGCATAAATGTATAAAAAAATAAATAGCACCATCGTAATCAGCGAATTCGACTGTATCAGCACAATTGGAGGCAAGAGATTCAGGTATTTGAGTTTTTGGCGTTCCGAGGCGACGACGGCAGCACGGCTTGGAGGCGATTTCCCGCAGCATCAATCTGCAGCATCGTGGGAACGCATAGGGTGTCAGGATTCTTCCGGCAGCTCCACACATCAGGCCAGAACATAATCCAGCATCACGAGCAGCCCGGGGAGCAAGATTACAGCCAGATTCACCATCAAAAGGGGGTCCCGAATCTACGAAAGTGAGGTTAGTGAATTGTCCAATTTTGATCTGCCCGATCGGTGTGAAAATTTGAGCATACGTTAATTACGACCTGGAGAACACGAAAATCGTAACAGTTCCGTGGATGGCGAGGTATTTTCCCAGGATTTTCAATTAAAATCGTCAATTGGTAGGCACCAAGAAGCAAATGCGAATACGGCGTCCTTTTTAAGAATGCACCATTAGCTAACGATCTGGAAAGACAAAAGATTGCCTAGAAGCCGCTTGAAGGCAATTATTCAAAATCTTATCATCAAAATTTGTTCATTTAATTGTTGATAAATCAATTTCACACGCGAGCTGAAAATAACTAGAACTTGTTGTGATAGATTTGACGTACAAACGGCACATTACGCTTACATTTCAGGTCAATCTGCCTACTTTTCAGAGGCGTACCGTAGAATTTTAACATGGAAAGTCAGGAACCCAACACCCGAGATTTTGAGTTTTAATTTCATGTCTCTATTTAAAATTGAGCTAGGGAAGTTAGGAAATCAGATGAATGGATTAGAAAAAGGGCAAACTACCATAAGAGTAATTCTCAATTTTGGCGTACCCAACGAAATTAATTAATCAGTTAGTTTGATTTAGCAAGTGGTAGAATTAAATTAAATATTGTGTGGTGACTCTTTTTATTTATCACATTAATTATAAACATACAAATATTATACGTACAGGGTCATTGCAATATATACTCGTAATTATTAAAAGCATATTAAGTGCATATTTTGTAGTATTTTTCTAGGCTAATCTGCGGATATAATCAAAGATTTTTAGTGCATAATCTGCGCTCTTTAGTAATAATAGTAAGGGCAAAATTTAGTGTTTAATTTGAAATATACATAATACAAATTTTAGTTGAATGCTTAGAATTCTGCCTAAAAATCATACTCAGCATTTTATAGAAGCTCAAAACTCGGATGACTAAAAAACCTGCGTTGCAGGATTCTAATTTGAAATGATCGTTTTATAACCAAAACACTGTGGGGTGGACTACGAAACCTGTAGTCTCTTACTTCATGAAACTGCAACCCAGAACGTACACATTTCGTAGCAGTACCCAATATTTATCTGTTGCCATAAAATGTGTACGTTGGGTTGCAGTCCCAAATAGTAAGGGGATCCAAGTTTCGTGTTTCGCCCTGTATATGTGTGTTCTTTCTATAAAATTAGATGTATTAACGTAATATTCGAAAGGCTGCATTTAAAGTTCAAATTCGCATGAAAGACATTTGTACTCACGAATTAGTTGTGGTATTATTAAGTCGATTAAAATTTGTGATAATTTTTTCATGCAGTTACGTAAGACAGACACTTAAAAATAAACCTCTAAAATGGTGAAAAATCCAACACAAACATAAGTAAATTATAAGTGAGAGTAGTTAGAAAACTTTACAACTTTGCTAATAATATACTTGGAAGAAATAGATTACAGACGCGTTACACCATTTTAGGCTGTTATAAAATGAAAGCGAACAGGTTTGGTTAATTGCAAGTTAAGTTTGTTTTTCTATGTGTAAAACATTAAGCGTTAAAAACTGTGGAGCGTATAATCTTGTCAGTTTTTTAAAGCCAGCATATATAAACACGAAATAGTTTTTTGCATAGTTAATTGTCAAGTCAGAATAATATATTTTTCTGTCGTCTCGCATCAAATGCATGCAATAGCGCTGTCTGCCATTTTACTGGTGAAATTTCAAATCGTAGCTGCCTTCTATGGCAATCGAACTCCTTTTTTCATCGGCGTCCGTCAAACTGCGCTGAACAGTTATTCAATTTTAACTGCAGTGACATTTATTGAGAGCTGATTACGATTTACGGCAAGCAAATTTCATTTAGGAGTTAATAAGCTATTATGCGCGGCCGGCATTACCTGCGATTAATATTAGTTCCTTGATGACAGCACACAAAGTTCATCGCTTGTACAGCGTTGCATAAGTTGACCTTTGCGAATAATGTTTTCGTTCGCCGGAGACGAGCGTGGCTCCAAATTAGACCAATTTCGCTATTTCGCCTGGTACCAAAAAATTTGCATTCTGCATGAATTATGATTAATGCAGTCTGCAGTTTCGCTTTTCAGCTCTATTTTGAGGAGTTATAGGTCAGCGGATGACATTACGGCTACGTGCATGTATTTCGCTTAGTTTTCTGTTGTTTCCAGACGGACATGTTTGCGCTGTACAACTGGCCTGCATCAACGTTAACTCAGTTTATTTAGTTCGAAATAGTGACGATACCGCTAGAAATGCTCCAATTGAAACGCAACGGAAGCAATAAGCACTATGTGGAAACATCATTGAAGGGAAATAATTTAATTGCTAGATGTCTTTAGTTAGGATAAAAACGATCATCGTGAATTGTAGCAAGGTCATACACTTTACTGAACAAATTATTTATAAATTCAAAGTTGCTTATGTGATTTTAATACTATATTACGCAAATAGTTTAGAAAAGTGATGTTTTACCGAACAAGTATGGCTGGCTCGAGTACGAACGTTAGCGAGTACTTAAACAGCCATACGAGTTCAGTAAAACCAGTTTTCTAACGCCGCCCGTATAATATTTTGCTGCATTTTATAAGAAAGGTGAAATATTAAATGTCAAAACATAACCGAGCTGAACAGAACTTGTTTTATGTACTGAAGCACAATCGTATTTAAGCGTGTTGTTGGTGACACTGCAAGGCTATCTCAAATTCGAGGTTAACGGTTAACCTGCTAACTTCGAATATGACATAGACTAACAGTGCTACCAACAATACACTTCAGTATTCCAAAACGTAAAACAAATCGTCGTTGCTATGCTGTAATAGTTGCTATATTGTAAAATACCACTTTACTCAACGATTTGGAATGTAGAAATGTAGTACATTATCATATTAAATGCGATAAAAATTTTGAATAAATATCTGTATTATTTGTAGTTTTATCAACACATCAAGGGCTCTGTAGTGGAGCATTAAGCTCTAAGCGAAAACCATTTGAGAGTTCGCTATGCACCTATAAATTAAAAAATATGTAAAACTTCTAAACTACACCGGCAAGCCTACATTAAAATTACTTAGTGTAAATTGCAAATAACCACTTATCTTTTTTGTATAAATTTTTCTAACGATATTCTGATTGAATGCGTTTTAAATGTTGTTGTACTGTTAGAGCTGTTCGGAGTTCCCTCATGTTGTTCCTAGAAGCAATTCGATTTCTTCCGAGATCGTCCGATATGTTTTCTATTATATTCATCTCTAAACTAAGAGGGCGACAATCAATAACTGTCTAGTATACTTGTGGAAGGTGACGCCCCTTGCTACTTGTACTTAGACATTGTCATTATAATAATGGGACATAAGACACAGCATGTTGTTAAGGGGGTCATGAGACAATACACGCTCTTGAAGAACTTATCCTACAGCTTAAACAGCAGCCATGGAGCTTCCAATACCTTCACAAGCTTCAAAAGATGTATCAACCCATACCATCAGAGACTCTTCTTGAAAGCTCACTTGGTAGAGAAAAATGCAGTGTACCTATCGTTATCTTCTTCTCTAAACCCAATCTCCAGCAAACAGAATCTCGATTTATCAGTAAATAGAACAATTTTAATGGATACGAGTGAAGTTGTAGCCAACGATCTCGACGTTCTTGAAGGAGGTCTTAATCTGGTTTGTATTTCTTCAAGTTGGCTTATTGCAGTCTTCATAAAATTGTCCACTGCTTACATTTGTACCACGAACTTCAATAAGTGAATTTCTTACCTATACTGCATTGCTGTTTAGTTCTCAATACCGTAGATACAATTTGACAGTCGTTCCGCTCTGACGTAGCTTTATTTCTTCGAAACTCGTCGTTTTTTAAAGAAACCTATTTTAGAGGGGAAGCAGATGGAACTACAGCAGGTGTTGTATTTATCATTAAGAAAAAATGGAATAGTTTGTCAAAGCTACAAATTAATTTCAGACATCGAGCCTATATAGTTCTTAAATTATTGACAAGTGAAAAATAAAAATTAGACAATTATATACCCCTACCTCGATGCAGCACACTGAACAAGGTGCTAAGTTATGTAGCAAACGAGAAAATAACGAAGAATACATAGAGAAATTGGAGTAGTCCGGTAGACCAACCACAATACAAGTTACACGCTAAAAAGGTCCTCATCAAAGGTGAACTTTGTTATATCCATTCCGAGATCTAAGGCAAAAGGTTGGGTACTAACAAATAAAGAATAGACAATAGATGACGTTATCAACATTAAATAAAACCGCGAATAAATACGCCAACTTAGTGAAATATATAAAGAAATCATCAGTATGACATTATTTAGCAAGTGGAGAATTAGTTAAAGAAATAAACGAATGTCAAAAGGCAATACCAGAAAGAAGCCACAAAACTAATATCAGTTATATAACAAGGACGATCATGAAAAAGTGAAGATAGCTAGTGAATAAGAACAAAAATACAACTGAAGAATTCAAGAAATTAAATAAGGAAATCAGAAAATCTATAAGAGGACATGAGTTCCAAGTTCCAGAAAAACAAATTATGCAGGTGATAGAAAAAACTAAAGGATGGAATGTCTCAAACAAAAGTTGGGAGAAAAGAAACATATTCAATGAAGGTCAAAATACTAGAGGAAAGTGAAAACGACACCCACACAAAAAGCGAATACAGAATTTGGAATCAGATTAACAACCTGATATAACTGTGTAATGAGACTTTAAAAGACATAAAATCCAAGAAAGCTGCGGGAGAAGACATATATCAATAGACATGAATGAATATAGAAGACGGTGAAATTCCAATATCAAAGATTACAAAGCTACTCAACATATGCACCAAATCTACAGAAATGCTTAAAGTTTGGAAAAACGCCAACGCTGTACTGCTATACAAAAAAGTTGAAAATGCAAATCTTGAAAATTATGGCCTATTAGTCTGTTATCGCTTAGGTATAAACTGTGAACGAAGATAATCACTGGCATCAAAATTTGGCATATAAAACCCCAAGAGCAAGCGTGATTTAGAAAGCATGAAAGACCACCTGTTCATCATGAAAATAATTATTGAGAAATCAAATTAATATAAATTCCCTTTATATTTCGCCTTTATACTAGATTATCAGGTCTTTGACAGTACAGAATATTGGGTCATATATAAAGCACTGGCAAATATTAGATTTGATCAGAGATATATAGAATTCATAAAACACGCTAATAATGAAGCTACAGCAACCTATACAGGGTGTTCGGATAATAGGAAACCATACATTGATGGTGAGTTCTACGCATTAAAATAATAAAAAAACTCCATATGCAGTATTGTCCGAAAATCGTTATTGGCGTAGATACCGACCCTTAAAGTTTAACTTTTTTTATTTATTTTTTATAACTGAAAAAAACAATAATAACTGTAGGTAAACAACACGACAACAAACAAACAAAAATTGCATTTTTGTTATCAAGGCTAATCAGATAATAACCCTGAAAAGAAAAGCCTTAAAACTTTAGATAGAATTTCTAACCAAACGGTTTATGTTACGCATACCAAACAAGAGTACATTAATTTTGAATTTTTTTATTCCTTACAAGATGCCGTATCTAGATCGGAGGTATGTCTTCAGATATAAAAGTTATGACTAAAAAGAAAATATGGTTTTAGGTTAACTGCCAGTTCAAAATACATGTTATCGATTATTTTTCTTTTTGTTTGTGAGCATTTCAATAAAGAGCACGTACACCAAGTTTAAAGTAGTTATCTACTCAGTTATAAAAAATAAATAAAAATTAAAAAAAAGTTAAACTTTAAGGGTCGGTATCTACGCCAATACCGATTTTCGGACAATACTGCATACGAAGTTTTTTTATTATTTTAATGCGTAGAACTCGCCATCAATGTATGGTTCCCTATTATCCGAACACCCTGTATATAGGCGTATCCTATATAACAGAACCAGCACTGTCCCACTCAAAAGAGGAGTAAGGCAAGAAGACACGCTTTCTCCGAAACTCTTACTCGCACTTGAGGATGTGTTAAAAAAATTGGCTGGACTTGAAAAGGAATAAATATGTAGGGAAAACGATTAACCAATTTACTCGTAACATACGGTGACGATATTGTTCCTCTTGCACAAATTATCAAAGATTTGCAAGAAATGATTACCGACCCTCATAGCGGGTCTCATAAAGTAAGATTAAAGATGAACCTAACCAAAACAAAAATAATGCACCCTATGCGGAAAGTAGATTCGAGGAGAGAAGGGATACAAATTGCAAGGAGGACAACAAATAATATATTGTGATGGGTATAATGAATCTTTGAATATGATTTAATTATATGAATAAATAAACAGCCCTACATCTAATTTAAAAAAAAACTAATATGAACTTGCTTTTGCTATTATTACTAATTAACAACGTTTGGGTATGAATTACTATTTAAGGTCCCATTTAAAATAAAGGTTCAATTGTAAGCACTCTGTATATCGTTATTTATCTAATGGGATTTGACAAATACAAAACTAAAATGTTTCCTTGCTTCAAGAATACGTAAACAAGATGACAATTTTAATTAATTTCTGGATGTCCACGCAATTTACGCTTTTGCTATGCGATAACATTGAAATGTAAGTATTCCGCGCCATAAACGAAACACTTCTACCCACGCCACGAACGGAAAGTGACGCTCTAAGGGCCGCTAACGAAGCACATGCACAAAACGAACACCTTTAGGAGGAAAATCTGACCTCCGTTAAAAATAGGTCTACCTGCCGCTCGCTGGAACTCCCACGATGCTCTGGACCGCTCATTGTTGTTTGTCTGCAGTTAGCAAGGCTCAAATCTCGTACTCCGCTGTGCTACACGGCCGCTGCTCTTTTATTCACTCATATAGGAACTTATAAAGCTGGCTGGACCTCCGTAGAATATGCCCAAAACATCACAGCTTCCACTGGACCATTTTGACGCCTCGTATTTTATCTATGCGAAAGCCCAATGCAAGGCAAAACTTTTCCAAATTACCCGGGACACAATCACTCAGTTAAACAACACTTTTAATTAACTTGGGTATTTGTATTGTATTGTATTATCGTTAACCTCGTTTTACCTTTCGGTGTAGAGGCTGTTGCTTTATGTTCTTGCAACTGACGGTACAATGCTCAACTTGCCCCGGATTCGGGATACAAAGTTGGAGCGTCTTTTTGTGCTTGCACAGCAACCATTGTGTGAAATGTGTGTCATGATGATGTGTTGACCTTGTTACTCTATCTCTTAGGTCTGTGGATCTGAGTAGAGCTTTGTGGATCTGAGTAGAGCACAGTTAATTTGATGCCCACCTGTGAATGGTCTCACCGAGCCCGATTCCAATCGCCAAGGCTGCGGAAAAATTCCGGCCCTCGCGGGATTCGAACCGAGGAGTTGCTTACTAGCAAGCCTAGCGCTACTCAACTGCGCTACCCGGCTTCTTCAACTTGGGTATTTATTAACACATAAAATAACTAGGCCATCCCAATTTTCTGTTTACAGTTTACACATTGTTACCTGAATTACTAAGCCTGCTCTGATTTTATTATGTTTTGAACAAATATAAATCTATTAAAATACGTCACTATGGAATTATTTTCATAACCTATGCTATTTCTTAACATTTATGGAATTCAAACTATTGCATTTACTGAAAATTCTTACAATAAATATTTGTTTTGCTGGTTATGTTGTTAATTACTATTGTTTATTATGCGTAATATAAAGGCTACTAAAATGTGTCCATAGCAATATGTATATCTGGTGGGACAGAGATTGAAGCTAGGAAGAAATAGTGAAAAGTAGGAAATAGAGAGAAGAAGAACTGGATGGGCAACCTTTGGAAAGTTATCTTTCATCCTTGGAATTAACAAAATATGTCAACATCTAAAAACGACGGTGTTTGACCAATGTATTCTTCCAGCACTGATGTATGGGACAGACACATGAGGATCCACAGAAACGACATCAACACAATTAAAATAGTAGAAAGATGGGCGGAAAGAGCAATGATAAACATCACCAAAATAGTTATTGACGTTATAAACCCGGAAAATGATTTTTTACGGTACGATTGAAATGTTTACGGAAGGAACCCCAAGTAGAAATATTCACTTTGTTTCGTTGTTGGAAAATAATGTGATCGCCTTAATAAAATTGTGATACCATCAGATTTGTTTTGTTGACATTTTTTCATAAAAGTCCGAGAAAACGAACTGAAATTGCTTCCGTAAAGAGAAAAACACAGTACAGTATAAAGGAAATGGCAGTTATAGAAACTGCCGGAGGATGTTGGTGTAAAAATAATACACCTGAAATGGAGTTATGTGAGATAAGACATAGACAGGGAACCGCAAAAATAATAAAAACTGAAACTTTACAAGAGACAGAGGACAATAATTTATTAGTTAGTATTATGATACTTGGATCAGGATAACACCAGACCATGCCCGTTGGAAAGAATGGGGGAAGGCCTATTTCCGAACATGGTTCTGAAGAAATGCTCAAGAAGAAGAGGAAGTATAGATGGTTTTTAAATAATTATTTTTGAAGCTGCTTGTAATAAGACTGAACGGAAATAGATCAAAGATTTCATTCGATTTTATTCGATTCAGTTCGATACAATGCGACATGATTTAAATTAAATGCAAATCAATATTTGCATCGATTAAAAGAATGTTTTTCCTTTTTTTGAGATTAAATAAACAAGCGAAATTTAATATGAATAGCATCCCAACACATACAAAAATTATTCGGTATCTAACATATTGATGTTTATATATTTGAAATTTATATTCCTATTCGAAATTTTGCAAATTATATTAACTTTTGCTTTGGTAGTTTTACGTCTACACGTAACAAGATGTTACAAACATCACTAAAGAAAATTGGATTAACCAAAACAATTTTTAATTCGGGTGAGATGAGACGGTGCAGGCCTTTAGTCCATGCTGGCACACCGTTGGTATAGAATGGCTTTTGCCATGCGCTCTTTGTTGCGTCCTGCATCCAGTTAGTCTTTTGCAATGTCTTAAAGCGGCACTTTCAATGTGGTATCACTGTTATCATATTATGTTGTGTACATTATCGCGCCATATGTGTGACGACTTGGAGGAAAGCATGAGAACTAATTATTGTGAAGCCTAGATGGAGGAAATGGGTTTAAAATTAATTTGGTGATTTACCAACACCTTTTCCAGAGCGTGTGGATTGGAACGCCGATAATGTGGTATTTTAGATTTAAAGGCTACAAGAGATATAAATTTGTATCCTCATCTTCGGCAAATTGTGCTATAGTAATAATGTTGTTGTTTACGGTAATGATAAGTTAGGTGTAATTTTATACAAAATCTTATATTACAAGAGCTGATGTCGGCCGCCGGCCGTCCAGACCGTAAGCATTAGCGCGCGCACATGCCGATCGTAAGCCCGGCTGGCTACCAGCTTAAGCAAGCATTTTTATTGTTAACCGTTTCTTTACGCTGGCAGGGCCAGACGTAGGCTGGCCAACGCGTTCTAGTAATATAGTAAAGCCCTAATTTATTTGTACCGTGAGTCAAATAAATAGTCATAAATGGCCTATCATTAATTGAAAAGATTCTGTTTTAATTTACCATATTAAAATGTCGACTAAATTTTAAATATGCATTATTATCTTTTATACATTCACCACCAAAAAGTGATTAAAATATGGGAAACTTCGTTACTATATTGTTTTTTAAATGAATTTCGTCATTAATTGTGGCATCATCAATAATCACAAAATTACCAAAAATGTTTGTCATGTCACATCTATAACACCGCGATTGAGTGATTTAATAGCTATTTATGCAACAACTGTTAAAAGTCTGTGTTTATGCACGAGACATGAAAATTATGAAACGAAGCCGCGTTGCATACAATATTTTATCTACGACCTTAATTTTACTGTTATTAATCCATAAATATCGATTTAACAAAGGTTTGCATCTACGACACTTCTAATTTATGTCATAATAAATAGTAGCCATGCCGCGCGGGCAAATGTTTGCGAATGACAGTAGTCAAGGTCAGTTACGAAATGTAATTATTAATACTCCACATCTGCCTGTATTAATTACATAACGCTTTAATTATTTCAAAAACACTTTACCTGTAACGCAAGAAGCAACTAGAATAACTTTACAGCTTTAATTCCAGTTCGAAATTGTAGTTTTATAACCTCACTTCACTTTTAGCACATGGGCTAAAAGTAAACAGCTGATTTCTTTAACCACGGTAAACTATAAAACGTCACTTTTAGTGAAATAAGCTAGCGCTAAAAGGCCTACTTTTAGTAGTGGTCGTAGATAAAATATTAAAATGGCCTGGAATTGCATTGTTTATTAAAAAATTGGTATAAGAAAGTTATTTATAATTATTGAGAGGTTCGGTGAGAAAATTTAAAAAAATGATATAATACCTTCCTTTTCTCTCCATGAATATTATTGTTTTAACAAAAAATTCTTTTGTTATACAAGACGATAAAGTTAAATTTTATCCACGAGTGAATCGTTTAACGTCGAGACGAAGTCGAGAAGTTAATGATTCAAGAGTGGATAGAAATAACTTTATCGTCGTGTATAATACAATATTGATTATTATACCTGCATCAGAATCGCCATTTAAAGCACGCCTGAGCGTGCGAATACAGGCGATTAAAGCTCGCCGAGCTTTAAAGGTTGTCAAGGAAACGACTGAATGCAACAACGGACATGGACGCTACAAAAACGAAAATAATTCTCGTAACTATAGTAGCAATATTATTATGCCCTCTCGATTTATCACGACAAAAATTATTTCTAAGTTTTTAGTGCGTAATTTATTTCCAGTATTGGAGGTATAATAAAAAATAGCGTAAAGTATGAGTGGATAACAAGGTCTTTAAAACACGCGCGAGTTTTAAAGACCTTGTTATCCACTCATACTTTAATATACTATTTTCTACAGCAAGAACTTTAACAATTTCAAAAGAATATAAGGACCGTCAATCACATTTCAAAATGTCAGTAGCTGGATTGGGTTGCTAAGATAATACGAAGCTGTCATATTTAATTTAAACAAATGTTAGAAAATTAAATTACTTTATCTACGACCACTTCTCAAAGTAGTTTTTTTACCGCTAGCTTGTTTCACTAAAAATGACGTTTTATAGTTTACCGTGGTTAAAGAAATCAGCTGTTTACTTTTAGCCCATGCGCTAAAAGTGAAGTGAGGTTATAAAACTACAATTTCGAACTGGAAGTGAAGTTGTAAAGTTATTCTAGTTGCTTCTTGCGTTACAGGTAAAGTGTTTTTGAAATAATTAAAGCGTTATGTAATTAATACAGTCAGATGTGGAGTATTAATAATTACATTTCGTAACTGACCCTGACTACTGTCATTCGCAAACATTCGTTTGCGCGGCATGGCCTACTGTTTATTATGACATAAATTAGAAGTGTCGTAGATGAAACCTTTGTTAAATCGATATTTATGGATTAATAACAGTAAAATTAAGGTTGTAGATAAAATATTGTATGCAACGCGTGCTAAAAGTCGTTTATGCACGAGACATGTTATGAAACTCAGCCTTCGGCTTCGTTTCATAATTTTCATGTCTCGTGCATAAACGTCGACTTTTAGCACTTGTTGCATAAATAGCTATTATATATCCTTGATGTAGAAGTGCTACTTTATCTACCCTTGCTGTTAAAGTAAAACTTGACCTTTTGTTTTGAGTTGATATAAGCACACTTTAACATGTGCTATAGAAAAAATGACTATAATTACATTTCTTTAATATCTTTTGTCATTTTTAAAGGCAAATACCCCCGATGGCGTTTTCCAAAAGATTTGTGTTTCGAACTGATCTTCTGCGATACAATGAATGTTCCACGCACGCCACTAAAAATAAGTCTGGGAACGTTTATCTTGCTGGCAATGAATAACTATTGTGAATTTCTGCCAATCCATTTGTCGCTATATAATGATTTTGATTTAAACTGGTGATTTAACATTTTTGAGAAAAATGTCTAGCTGGTAAATGGAAAACATATCTTTAGAGATATATTCAGTGAAAAAACTTCTAGCGTTTCGTTTTCGCTGTGAACTAAAACAATTTAAATTTTTGGTTGTATAGCAAACATTGTTTAAACAGACAACTTCTCAACAACAAATAAATTTTATTGTTGACGTATGAAGAGGGCTTTATTTTTAATGTGTTAGGCGCATTGCCGTAGAAAAATTCTATTGTAAGAATGTTGAAATACGAAAATAATCCATGTTTGGCCTTTTATTTATTTATCATTAAAAATGCAAGACATTCATTACACTTAAAAAATAGTGCAGCCGTTTATTTTTGATTTGACATGCCAATTCAACAACTGTAAAGAAAAAATACACTGAAAAATGTTGATTATTTTTTTGGAAGGCACATTTAAGCATGGTAAATTATTGAACCGATCCTTCTAATGTAGTGTGGCCGCTATCATATTATGCTGGGATGCGGAGAGTTCGTTCCCCACATTTCGTTCCCGGGATATTTTGTGTCCCCACATCTGGTACCCGGAAACATAGTTCCCGAGCGAACTCAATCTGTCTCTTACATTACAGGGTACTGAAAAACGAGTGTAGCGATCGGAATGCAGTTAGAAAAATGAAAGATATTTTATTTATTTAAGAATTTAGAACCAAATAAATTGTATTTATTAATAATGACGGTTTAATCTAAGTAGGTACATGTACCTGAAATTTTGTATGGGGCCATAACTTCTCAATGTGTACAATTTTTCTTAGTAATATTTTGCCGTATCGTGAACAAAAAGGGTAGTTTACCTGAAAAGAAAATAGTTTTTGCTTACATGTCAAAGCCGACTTGTTTTTCAAGAACTGAAAATATTCTTAAAATTCTCTACAAACCAAGCAGGAATTTTAATTCCTATAACATTTTAATGTAAAAATAAATATAAAATGTAATTCCCTCATATAAACTCAATCTCGGGACATACTGTATATAGTTCTTATAAGTTTATTATAATAAATTAAAATATCTTTCATTTTTCTAACTGCATTCCGACCGCTGCACTTGTTTTACAACACCCTGTAATCTAGGGGACAAATTGAGCTCGCTCGGGAACGAAGTTTCCGGGTACGAAATGTGGGGAGACGAAATATCCCGGGAACGAAATGTGGGGAACGAACTTTCCGCAAACCTATTATGCTATACACATAATCGTGCCGTATCTGCGAAGTCTTGACGAAGGAAATCGGTTAAAAAACGAGTTGGCGGTTTACCAATTCCGTTGACGTAGAACGCGGATGGGGAGAGATCTCCGATAATATGGAATTTGGGATTTAAAGATGAGAAGGGCAACTTTTTTAATCTTGCTGGAACCGGGAATCGAACTCATGACCTTAGCTGCACCAGTCTGACGAATGTGCCACTTCGCGATCCAGCAATCGCTGAACGGCTGGCTATTAACGGTAGCCCGCCGGTGTACAAATCGACAACCACAAAAACAGCTTTTCGGTTTCTGGATAGATTATATTGTTCTGGAGTAATCGTGTTTACCTTTATCGGGCGTTGAAGGTTCCACCCAAAATTGTAATTTAAACAATGCTCGAGATCGAAAGTAATACTTCGGTAGATTGTGTCAAAGTATAAATGTTCCACCAAACATAGTATTTAGAATCTTGATGTAATTGCAGAAGGGTTGACAAAAATATTTTGCTACGGCTTTTCTATGATCGGTAATTCGAAGTCGATTTTCCGAACTCAAACCAAAAGAAAAATAATATCAACATTTCTCATATGGCGTCGAGTTGTAGACTCTGTGGCGGTCACTGCATAAGTAGATTTATTCAGTAGTGACGGATTAAACGTAAAACTTGGTTTTCTGTTGGGTGTGTAGAATTTTGTAGAAATCCGAATAATCTATTTTTTTGTTTCAGGTATTCGAGACCGTGTACTGCTGCAGATCGGTAAGTCGCTTATAAATTCAAAACGTACTCTAAAGTACTTAAAAGTTACTGAAAAAGTTACAATTTGGTCAAATAGAATCTTGCAAAAATTAGCGCAGGTTTGAGATGTATTTTTTACGCTAAAAAATACTAGAGAATGATAGAGAAACAACTAGTAATTCTGTTAATGAAACTGTTAATAAGGTGATTGCAGAAGGTGGTTGCGGATTGTTATTTAAAAAAATATACGGTACTCCCCTCCCCAGAAATGCGCCCTTCGGTGGTTTCCAAGAATACTTCGACACTCAGCATCACTCCGTTTCGCTAGTACTTACAATAAAAATTTGTGAACCAGTAATTTATCATAAAAATTGTCGATACGCACTTCACTCCGCTTTACAGTTCAATGTTATGAGTCAGTCTATTGTTATAAACACTATTGATATCCGCCGTTCGGTGCTTTCCAAGAATACTTCGGCACCTTATCTTCGCGTTTATTATCAAATTGAATGTGCTATTAATGAATGTATTTAAGAAATCAGTTGAATGCTGTAAAAAAGTGCTGTTCGTTATATCATGTAAAAAATTTAAAAGAAAATTATTTTAATGCTTAACCAAAACAAATTTATTAATTATTTCATTCCAATCCAATTTTAACTGAAACAAAAAATCAATTCATGAAATTAACTTAATTACTAAAAATTGGCAAATCTAATTAATTCAACTTTGTATGTGTTATGTGCGATTCTTAAGAAACCGTTATGACAAAAAGACTTTTGAACAAGTTTAATTAAATTTAAAAAACATTTTTGTAATCATCATCATCATCAGTGGATTTGCCCTATATATTTACATGTGATTATTATTAAGGAAAATAACAACAACTGGACGTATACGGACATTTTGAGGGTTGGAAACTATTGTTTGGCTCATATCATGGCACGTGGGTTACACCTATGGCACGTGGTTCACACCCATGGCACGTGAGTGACACGTGGGAACTTAGAATAGGTTAACGGTAATTTTTTAATTGATGGCGGTATATCGAGACTTTGATTTTTATTTATATCTCGGTTTAGCGAGGTTTTAGTGTTGATTGAAAAGATCAGAAAGTGCCATATCTTTGTATTTTTGCCTTCGAGCATATCTCAAAATTGATGTTGCCTTCATTTACGGACGACCTATCGTATGAAAAAGATCCAAGACTTTCGGAAGGTTCCTACACCGCACAGGACGTTTAGACACCCCCCAATACGAGGGAGGGAAATAGTGGGCTGGGATCTTCGTGTCGAAGTAATTCTTCCTCTAACGAACTACTAAAAGTTCTCTCTCTCTTTTAATTTTATTAATGCAGTATGCTACCGCATTACTTTCTGACGGGTGTTACTGTATTATTTATTGCTGCCATAGCGACAGCTAAAGGCTGCTCCCAAATTATTTGTGATTTATGTAAAATTAAAAGTTAAGCTTAAGTAGTGGGCTTATCTATAGTTAATAAATGTAAAATGAATGATGCATACAAACTACCATTTCTGCCATTGTCATACCATCAAAAATAATTGTCGGAATTTGCTCTGTGTACAAAAAAAAATAAATTGTGTAATTATATATTTAATTGATAGTTGTTTGATTAATAACAAGTCGTAGGGGGTAATTGAAAATCCCTCCCACTATAGTGCGGTATCTCAAATTATAACAATTAATCCAAACAATTTATTCGTTTAAAAGAATTTTTTGTACTTAATTATGAATTTCTGGACAGTATAATTAAAAATCCAATTAACATATTTGTTGTTGTTGACGTAAGAAATTAATTGTATTTTATTCGTGAGATTGTTTTTCATCGAAGTGACAAATAAAATTTTGCAAACACAACCTTGTTAAAGGTACGGAATTGCATTATATTTGGAATTACTAGACAAAAAGCCTTGTCTTTAACACATTTTCTATTGTTACCAGTGTAGAATAAATTAAATAACAAAAATGAGGAAACAAGTTTGATAAGTTGCAGTCGTTTAATATCCATTTGTAAATCCCGAATTAATTTATAGCATACCACGGGTGTTCAACAAAATAGACGTCTAGAATGCTTTGGTTGTCTCGGGAAGTTTTTTGTTCCGCAGGCTTGAAAGTAACGCTCCGTTTGTTCACAGGAAAACATAACCGCACTTTCAGCAAGCATATACGGCACTTAACTTTAAATTAGAATTAATAATGGTAATTTATTACAAAAGATGCTGAAATAGCCTCTCTCTCACCGCCTACTAGCAAGTTACAATTCTTCGTAAACACAACAACTTTCAAAACTTCGTTTTTGTCATACAAATGGCAACACAGCAATAACCAAACTGCGCAAGTCAAGACATGATCAACGGTGAAAAATTTCAGTCACTGTTTCTATTGAGTATCCGTTAAAGCTCAGGTGATAGAAACCAATATTTTGAGAGAATTTCGTCCTGTACAGCTTACAGAATTTAGATTGACTCTCAAGGTAGGGTGTGAAAGGCGGTTTGATCATATTTGATTTCACTGAATTGGCAATACGTGGAAAGAAGTAATTGTCAAACATACAACGTTTGGTTATATTTTAAATGTCAAGTAATCCGTAGCGGTGGGTAGAGGGATTTTATTTGCGCAGTGGCTAACGTCATATGACAGATCATTTGTGTTTCAAAGTGTGAAAATTGCTATTGCTGTTGATTTTGTCAATTCTCTTATTTTGTTATTGTTATTGTTATTGTTATTTGTGTGTGTGTTGTCAATTCTATTTTGAAATGCCATACCACAATGTTGAGTACGCCTCTGATGTGTCATTTAGCTTAAATAAGGTCAACAATTTAATGTCAATATGATAGATGTCAAAAGTGTTACCAATACAAAACTTGGAAATTACGAGATTCTAACATTAGTTCCGATTTTCACCGCGCTTCAATCTAGAATGTATGTACTTTTCATTTTTTTAGACGTTGTTTGGTGGTAGTTGTATTTTTCGATAAATTTCGCTTGAAGTCCAGGCACAATGGAATTTTAAAAATAAGTATTTTATAGCCATTAGTCGTTAATGTTTTTATATCTGATAATACACTGTTAAGGCTCCACTTTGCGACACCTTTTTAAATATACACTAGCTACTCTATTGAAATTGACTTTTCAATATGCAAACTTTCAAATATTAAGATGATAGCGCCTGAGACTCTTTCAGGAGTTTGGGTTCAATTATCTACTTACTTTGTTCTAAAACAATAATTTACAAGTATTTTGCAACTATTCATTCAAATTGAATGTCACTTCTAATGTCAACTAAATGTCAACAGCAATTCTCAAATTTCAATGACAAATGCTCAACTCTTAGAATTGTACAGTCGTGTTCAATAATGTGTTGTACAGAGACAATTATAAGTTGGTTGGTGGTTGTGTTATTACCCAACAAAGGCTCACACTGTATCATTTCAAAATATTTGTATATAAAACACTTTTTTGAACTTTGTATAGTTAATTTATATTCACAAAGCACAAATGCTGTACAACACTTTAACGAACACGACTGTACATTATTTATTTATTTATTTATTTATGCAACCTACAGCAATTGCCAATAATCGGTTACAAACAACTGTATAGTAAATATAATAATCTTAATGTGCAAACGAAAGCAAGATATTCAATAAAAGTTAAACAAAAATAAACCATTGACAAAAATGAACAATTGACCAGCGACAGTACAACTAATAAAAAGAAAAAAGTAAATGTGTCTATCAAGGTATTTGATCCATTTATATGATTTATGAAATTAGAAGGAAAGGAAAAACAAAATAAGAAAATAAATTATAGTGTACATAAGTACATGTGTGCACAGATACAAACAAATATGTCCGCACTATACATACATATACACACACTTTACAGCTGTCCTAACACATCACTGACCTTTCGTTTTAATGTGGCAAGTGAATTGCAGAATATGTCAATACGACTAAAACTGTTGACTGAACGAGATAATCTATGTACCGGTGAATTTAATATATAATTAATTTTGTCAATACGAGGAAGAAGAAGTGGTCCATATCTATGACTATAATAAGGAACATATATCTTCAGTTTTTCCAAAAACGCTGGTGAATCTAGTAAATTATTAAATGCTTTGTATACAAATATTGCTTCATTTAACCTTCTGCGTTTTTCTAATTCTAAAATGCTAAACTCTTCTCGCGGGTTTTGTGATGAAACGTGTAGAGGATAGATACCATATTTTTTAAAATAAAGGAATCTCAAAAACTTTTTTTGAAGTCGTTCTATCAAATTTATGTAAAATTTATAATGAGGGGACCAAAATACAGAGGCATATTCCAGATGACATCGGACGTACGCATTAAACAGAGTAATGTATGTATTCAAGTTTGAATTTTTTTTTCAAAATATTTAAAATTATCTCAAAAAATATTACATTAAAATCTGACAATTAAGACAGTGCCATCTGACAGAAATTTTTGCTATACATCGCCGATGTTCATAGAGTGTCGATGTCGCTACACCCTGCATTTCTAGCTGTTATTAAATAGCACCGAGGTACGTCGACGAATTTTGCCACTGGTAAAGTAACTTTTTATTTTGCAATAAACGTAAAATGACTGTATCTATTGCAAAGAACGCATATAAATCAATCAATTTAAAAGTTTTGTTAGA
The DNA here is from genome assembly GCA_940337035.1 of Agriotes lineatus. Lineage (NCBI taxonomy): Eukaryota > Metazoa > Arthropoda > Insecta > Coleoptera > Elateridae > Agriotes > Agriotes lineatus. The sequence goes on from CALNHX010002471.1 coordinate 152,493, forward strand.
ACTGACAACTACTTAGCTAGATATCTACTTTACCGACATAATAAATGTCAAAAGTATTTCTTTTACGAAGAATATCGAAATAAATTCATATTAAAATATGATTTACTTTTAGCAGTTGTGCAAAAAATAGCAGACATGTCTTGTGCGGGAACAAGTAATGGGAACTTGTAGCGCAAGAGAATCTCGTGCGCTCCGCGCACTCGACTCGCAAACCGCGCTACGCGTTCCCAAAATTCTTGTTCCTGCACGTATCATGTAAAAGACTATTGAATTTCTTAATATGAATCCAAGCAGTTTATAATTTTTGTTAACAGTACATACAATATGTTTATTAAAGGAAAAATTGCTTTCAAATATAATACCCAAATCTTTGATTTCGTGAGCTGTTGTTAGTGTTCTACCATGAAGATTATAATTATAGTCAATTATATTACGTTTACGGTTGTACCTAACAACAAAACATTTATCTATATTAAATAATAGGTGATTAGTTTTGGTCCGTTCCATTACTCTGTTCAGATCTTCCTGTAGCCGACAACAATCATTTTTACTGAAAATGGGCTTATATATTTTAAAGTCGTCAGCGTACAGCGTAGAATGCTTGAGAAAGTTGGGAAGCTCGTTAATTAAAATTATAAATAGTAATGGCCCCAAATTAGATCCCTGTGGAACACCTGATAATGCGTTGAATGCTTTTGAGTTAAAAGTAGTGATGGGCATAACCGGACAATTTTCATAACCGAATTATTTGCATTCGAATGATATTAATAACCGAATGATTATTTGAATAATCATTCGAATAAATTTTGGCTCTCGATTCGTTTCGATTTCGCCGGTTGGCGGTTTGCCGGTTGGCGCTTCACCGTTATTTGCATCGGCAGCGTAACTTGCAGATAGCAGAGGAACTCAGTTAATCGTTAATTATAATAATTGTATAAATGATTTTTATTTAATTTCTAAGGAGTTTAAACCATTGAGAATAGCTATATCAATACTAATCATAAAGAAATTATAAATATGCGAATACAAAGTAGGTATCTATTGATTCCATTTTTAGTTCCTAAAATTCTCTAGTAGCCACCCTTCTCTTTTCGCTTGCACATCATACCGGTATATTTTAGAATCCATAATTTATCTACGTGCAACCTTCCGCGGTACTAAGGACGCACACTTAAAATTTTAAACATCGAAATCCACTTCTTGTCCCACGTTCATATCATATGACGACGGATGGGCATCGACTGCTCCGTTATTAAAAATTAAATATAAATCTGTTACGATATTGGAAAATCTTATTTGGCTTTCTGTTTATCCCTTATTAGGCATAATCAACCGCGTTTCGAAGCAAAATTTAGGCCGTTATAAATGAATACCAACACAGCTTCGGAAAATCTCATACTCAGCAGAGCGTTATCTTTAATAGGAACGGCCCCATAAATTTAACCGGTCGACTGGGAGTCTCAAATGTGTTAATAACATCAACAAGCAGCCGCGAGCCTCACTTGGGTCAATCAGTACAATCTGCCTTGCTTGTGGTTCTGAATGACGTATTATTTACAGAATTTCGATCACTCGCAGGTCGCTGAGATACGGCACGTAGTACGTATCAAGATGAGGTTATTTTTCATTCGAATACTTGGAACGAAAACCGAGTTACAGAGGTTATTTCAATAACCGGATAACCGGTTATTTTTCATTCGAATAAGCCCATCACTAGTTAAAAGTATTGTAAGTAACATATTGCTGCATTTCCTTCAGATATGAGGACATTAATGTCTATCATATATTTCTCGATATTAAAATTAAAAGCTCTGCCAACTGCTTGAACGGTATGCCCGGATCTTCATTTAATGGCTCAGGAACTCCATATATTTCAGCATAATTCCTTCTGCTATGCTGCTCCATATCGTTCATTCTAACCTTCGAATCAGCAGCGTCCTTTTTTAACTGGTGTATTTCATTAGTTAACGACTCTATTGTTTTCTCGCAATTTTCAACGCGTTTTTCTTGTTCTTTAAATAGTTTTACGAGCTCTCTAATTTCTTCATGACAACTGCTAAGCGATGCACTCATCTCAGAATTTTTTCGTGACAGTTCTCTAATTTCATTAAGAATTACAGACAGACTGGGCTGTGTTTTAAGGCATTTTCCGCATTTCCAAGACTGTCCATATTCTTCCGCTTCTTGGGCTTATATCCACGCATTTTGAATGCCACATTAAGTTACACAGAGAGCATTTCATTGTTGATGCTTGACGTGGCATCACACGAGTATTGCAAGAATTACAAATATCGGACATTGCAAACTTTGTAGAAACCAGCAAGGTTTAACAGCGGGCTAAATATGATAATCCCAATTTTGAGGTTAACGTAAATGCTGTTTTGCAGAAATTCCGTACAAATACCGCATATGCACCCTTGAAACCAGTTTCACCAACTGATGGTAACTCTCTAGTAGCAACGATATAGTATTTTCAGTATCTCACTTGTCAAATTCCTCTTTTGCAAAAGCTATGTTTACACCTTAAAACGACACTGCATACCCTACGCTTGGCTGGTACTAACTTGATATAATACGGTAAGTTATTGTTTCTTAATTAATCGCACCTTTTAAAATGTCTTTATTTGCTTTATAGTTGGTATAAACTCAGGAATTACCCACCTTGTATATTGCACTTCCAAAATGTTCAAGACTGCAACCTATCCTTTAGCCACAATCGACTTCTTCAAGCAGCTTCTTGCAATGCAGCTCTCGCGTACAAACCTCCAGTGCCAAGCCTCATCCAATACGACGAAACCAAAAATCCCTAACAGCAGTCAGCAAACAGAACAATCCCAGATCTGCTCCTGTCTCTGCGACCACCTTCCGAAATCGACCCTCTAGCTTCACTGATACTTCCACGGTCTCTCTACTTAGTAACACCTAAACTGATGTAACCTTGTATTATTTATGTTACTTGTCAATTGTATTCTTCCCAATAAAACGGTTTTAATATAACTCTTCAATTAATCACTTGTAATTAACCATTCCAATTCCCTTCTGTAGTTATTCCATTACTTCCCTTCTTTGCTATTTAATATTTCACTTCTTTAAAACACCACGTAGATGTTGATAAATACCCTTCTTACATAATTCAAAACATTTTATTCAGTAAAAGAGGGCTAAATTCAATATTTTAATGGGACCAAAATAAAATTCTTACATATTTTTATAGTTGCTATTTTCAATAATGGGAAAAACTTCTTAACTACCATATTTCCATTCTTTCTGCCTCCTATACTCTATTCTTATTTGATATCTACCTATTTTAATTATATCCCTATTAGAATTTTGCTTTTGTCATTACTTCTACTACCGTTTTTTAAAATATTCTTTATATATTCAAACCACCTGTAAATGTTCAATAGCTATATTTCATTATTAACTGGCTCTAACTCGGATTTATTCATGAAACTTTTTTTAAACATCATCGACTTTTTTTAATGGGTTAATATGGATTGTACTAACATCCCAATTTCTTTTATATGTTACAGGAAATGTATGAAACCTAGGAATTGTATACAATTCCTAGGAAATGTATATAATGCCGAGTCAATTTAGGAAATGTGTAAAATAATTTGTCAAAGGTTTTTTAATACATATATTTCCTAGGAAATGTATGTATTTCCTAGGCATTGTATGGAATTCCTAAATCGTACTAGGAAATATATGAAAATCTACATTATACTGTAGAATTTGTGAATGAATGAAAAATAAAACACAGATGAACTAAGGTTTTCCTTAGCAGTGTGACAATTTTTTAGTGCTACTAACCTAACCTAACCTAACCTAACCTAACCTACCCTAACCTAACCTACCGACATGACATCCCGAATTTAACACATTTCTGATTCCAGTTTAGGAAATGTACACAATTCCTAGGAAAGGTGTATAATAAACTGTATTTCATACATTTCCTGGCGATTTTAGGCATTATATACATTTCCTAGGAATTCTATATAATGACGGATTAGATACATTTCCGGTAACATATACATTTCAATTTTATCTACGACCAACGTATAGTGTATCATAACAATCCTTATATTTTGTTGCATATAATCTGTTGGGTTGTAGTAAACAATATAGCAGTGGTGGGAAGTGTGTCTGTTGAAGAGAAAATGTACTATTTTTAATAGTGTTGCTCAAGAGGGCTGTGAAGTCTTTTGATATTCACTAAACGGAACTGGTCTTCTAAAATTATTGTGTTCTAAATTCTTTCAACAGCTGGACAAGCGAACTTGATGGCATGAACGCCTGAATTCTACCCGTTACTGTAAATCTTGAAGATGACTCATACAGATAACATATTAAATGACATTGTTATATATATTGAAAATCAAATTAAACAAAAAAGATGGAAGTTTGTAAATTTAAAATGTTTAGAACGTCCTCTTCGAAATTTGCGTTTGCAATTATTGAAAAGTGTTGGGTATCAATAATTATGACTATTCAACACTATAACATATAAGCCAATCATATTGCAGACATTTTCTTTTTCCAACCAATAACAGCAGTATATCACTGACTATTCAACTCACTTGTCATCTATCAAAAACTGTCTAATAAAAATACAAGATTTGACGACTTTGAGCCAATAAAAATGAACTATATTGACAATTTTCACTAGTGAAAATAATCGACAATTTTCACTAGTGGTATAGTCAATATTTTTTGACAATTTTCACGAGTGAAAATAATCGACAATTTTCACTAGTGAAAATAATCGACAATTTTCACTAGTGGTATAGTGAATATTTTAAACAAATGTGATTTTTATTAGAAAAAGTCAATGTTAGTGTTCTGTTACTATAGAAATTGCGTAGTTTGTTGCTAGATTTACTGAAAACTAATTTGAAAAAGTAGTTTGGTTTATTGAATAGTCCCTCGAATGCCATTCTTAGTCAAAGTTAAGTAGAATATTTTTGCGGTGGTATCACTCATGTCCATTGCGCTTAGAATCGAACCTAAGCGCAATGGACATTCGTGATACCACAGCAAAAATATTCGACCTAACTTTGACTACTCATGGTATTATAACATTTATAACTTATAAGTGAATATTGGGCACCATGCAAAATTTTCACAAAACAATGTAGGTACGTACTCAGAAACCAAATAGCCTTGTTGCGAAATATCGCTTAGCAACGATGTTCTGTCCTTGTTACGTAAAACTAAACGCCAACAAACTGGGCGAACAAAGTTTGGCTTGCGTTAAAATTTTTTAAATGTTGTGTATTGGAAGTATTCTGCTGAATTTAATTGAGGATGAATATTAATTGTTGGATTGTTTTTCAATAAAGTTAATCGTTATATATTAATATTGTTAAATAGTCGTCCCAAATACCACTCGAAGTGGATATATTTTTTTTAAATATTTTGCCATTTCCATAGAAATTATTGCATATTTCACTCAATAAAATCACAGTTAAATGTCACTCGCTTTCGGCTCGTGACGTTTTTGATATGATTTTGTTTCGTTAAATTTAAACGCAATAATTTACATGGAAACTGCAAAATATTTGTCAAAAATATATCCACTACTTATGGTATTACCCTTGAACATCTATGTTATTATGGACAACAGATTGCACCAGGGGAACCGTTTCTCGTGTCCTACAGCTACATGCTCTTAGGCATGTTTGAACCAGACTTTCGGAATTGTAGAAAGAATTAACACACTCCAATATATTTCTTTTTTTTTAGTCAATCTATTTTCCCCCAAACCTGAGATGTTAGAAGCGATTGGTTTGTGTTGTTGTTGGAACTAAAAAAATAAAATCGTATGTAGTTAATAAAGAAACAAATTGAAATTTGTTGTCGAGTGATATAGGCAGTTGAGGCCTGTCTGAAAATAGCTTTCGTAAAGAGAGATTCGCTCACGTGTGAAATATTCACTATTTTTAGGAGCAATCGCCATCGGAGGATAGAGAGTATGATTTTAAATTGTTACTGGAGTTTGTCGTGCACCTTGTATATAAAATAAAATTTTATCTAGGTATTTTTCAATATATATGCGAGTTACTATTCAATAACATTAGAAAGTTACAATCAGTACCTAATAATTAGCTACGAAAAAAATTTCACAATTTTCACAGCTTTGCCCAATGTTTCGCTGTATTGTGTTACTATTGTCCGCCAATGATCACTTTATCACAGCTTCATAATTTGTAATTAGTGGCGAGGCAGAGTATAAAATATCATGCAGCTCATTAATTAACTATTAGGCTTTAATGCCACATAAATCAACTTTTGAAACTAACAGCTCACACCTAAGCAATCGATTAAATTGCCAATTGAGCAACGATTAACGCGAATTTAAAAAGCAAATCGATAGCAGATTTTCGTCAACGAGCAAATAATGGCATCCCGAGGAACTCACTTGGGCAAATCTAAACAGTTTAATTGTTTCGTTGCGTGACTTCACACAAGTAGCTGTCAGGCTGATTTATGGTCCAAGTTGTAATTCTCGTTATGTTTTATGTGCTAAGTGTTAACTAAGTTTTTGGTATTTTGTGCGTCAGTTTCATTTAGCAAATAATGGAGTCGGAATGTATTTCCCTGGCTTCTGGTTGCCGGTAGCAGTTTCCAAGTTGCTCGCGGGGATGCTTTCTGAATTTGGGCAAATTTAAGGCTGTCGGTTGCTGTGCTGGCTTCGTTCCGTAAATTAACGGAGCAATTTTACTAGTGTGCGCTGCTATTGATTCCGATAACAGTAACAATGGTCGACCTGCAGAGATAGATCTTATCCGACATGTTTAGAAAGCAAGAATGAGATTTCATAACCGAGAAAGTGAGCTTACGCAAGGACTAATAATGACTATTAAAATGATATCGGTGGACGTTCGATCTAATACTTTACACCCGATTATTTATTACAGTTACAGGCAATATAGATTTTCTTTGGTTACTGTTGCAATAAATAAAAGGAGAATGGTGCAGCTGAAGTGGTTATGCGAGCAATTGTAATTTTATATTGATTCAATGCCAAAATCGTGACAGCTTTAAGGTTTTCAATAAATTTTATATGGTATAGTGCTCCTTAAACTTTCAGATTAATCAAAATAAATTTCTCCAAGCTACACTCACCTCAATTAATTATATTAGCACACTCTAGAGATTGCTATAAAAATATTGTGTATAGTGTTGGGATGTTTCGAGAGCCTTTTTGCATGGCCACAACAAATAAAGTAACACACATTTTGAAGCAATTAAACGATCACAACACGATATGAATTTTTGACAGATTGAAAAATAGTTTTGACGTAATGCATTAACCTAGTCACGACTGAAGGTGCTTATCATGTTTTTTTTTTAAATTTTCCACATAACTATTCGTTATTTGTATCTGCGATACAAGGTATATAACGCCCGAGGGTGTCGAAAAAGACATCTCCAGAAAATTGAAAGTTTATGCAAGCGCATTATGTTTACCTATTTATTGGGTTTTAGTCTTGCAACGTTTTAAAATTGTACAATTTGCTGCAACTTGCTACTCATTGCAACTAAATTAGCAGAAACGTTAACGAACAATTTAAAAATTGGAAGATTTTAGTACATTTCAAATATTTAACTCGCCAGTTCTACGATAGCATCTTAATTTGAAGTTTTTTAACTTGATTTTTGTAGCAATACGTTCAACATAGTTTTTAAATTTTTCTAAAACGTGCTTAATCCACTACTTAAACTCGAGAAGTATTTATTGCATAGCTTTCAAGACTCGACTTTGAGATAGGAATATATATTAGTAGATATAAAATGAAATTCTGCACAACCACGACTTTTAAAAGTCTTGCGTGTGAACTAGTAAAGAATATAACTTCAGTAAATAATGCCAAGTCTAGGTAGATGTTAGCTATAAACCAGCACATACAGTAACCAGTTGTTTTTCAGAAAATAAGCTTAACATTAAAACTCAATAATGTATTATATAAACATGTATGTGATACATAGTGATCTACAGTGATAAAGCGCCCTAATAACAATATGGAATGAGCTGTGAAAAACCCTGTTGCAGAGACAAGTCGGTTGATACTTTAGACAGACAGATAGGCGGGTCGATAGAAACAGAAATCGTGTACAGTTATTTTCTTTCTGTTTGATAAGTCTACATACGGACACAGGGCTTAGTCAAAATTCTTATTGAAATATTATAGAGATTAATATAAATACGTGCAATAAATTACCCAGAGCTATTTGAACAATATTCGTATGCAGTAAACTACGGAGTGGGAAAAATGTTTCGTTGCAAAAATAAGAAAAAAGGGAAAAGTGCTGATTAGAAAGTGCCAAGAAGTCATGTCGTGTATCATTTCCTGCTACAGAAAAGTTTTATTTTTGTACAGGATCAACATGTTAGTAAAAATATATTTGAGTGAAAATGTAGTCAGAATTGTTTAATATTATTGATTTCCAGCTTAAAAATATCATTACGTGTGCAGTAGACGAATACTTCCAAATAACAGAAAGGTAAATAAAAGTAAATACATATTACAAAAAAAAGCGAAGTAAATTAAGAAACACTAAGCTAATACCCAAACGTATACAAAAAACTTCCTTTTACAGTGATCTTATAATTAGCCAAAAATTTGAATTTGATTTTTAAGCATTTGTCAAAAATTTTCAAAAATTAAATATTCTACAGAAACTGTTCAAAATGCAAGAGACAAATTTTCTCTAAAATTTTAAGCTGAATTCAAAATGTAATAATATACCGGGTGTTCTATTTAAAATAGGAGTTAATAAAAAAATAGGAGAAAAACAAAAGAAACCCATTTTAGAGGTATTCAACTGGAAAATCACCTATCTCACATCAATACACATTAAAAATTTTATAAAAATGTAAATTTTGAAAAAAATCGTGAGAGTCGTGTTTGAAAACATCGAAAAAAACTGAAAAATCACAAGAGTAAACACCATACTCCGGTTATGCGATTTTCTTCAAAAGCTTGCTGTCGCATCTATACAAAACTTATATATGAAGTTTTAACGCCTCTTTTCGTTTTTAAGATATTCTGTTCACAGACCCACAGATCAATGAACAAAAAAATGTTTTTTGGGTTCAGGGTACTCTAAAACATGAAGATGTGTTGAAAATTCAATTTCGAATTTTTGGGGTGAATCCAATAGTTCCTTGATCGTAAAAGGAAGGAAAAACAAATCATCAAAGTGCTGCAAAGTGTTTTAATAGCCACAGTAAAACACCAAAGTAGGTAAAGTTATTTGCTGACCTCGTGCTCTTACAACCCTCATACGGTCGGGTTGCACACGTCGCACTTGGTGCAACGAATTCTACTTTCCATGCTTAATATACATATATCTAGTTCATTATGTATCGCAAAATTTGAGGCTCAGGTAGTCAATAGTGCCTTCTTGCAATTCGCATTTTCTTTTGAACCTGCAAGGCTTTTCTGGTTGAAACACGCTCGCTTGGCTTTTCCTAAGTAGGCTCGCTAGCAAACAGTTGAGTTTATCGATTATTGATTTATCACGAAGCGCCTTTGCGTGATCGGAAATTCAAGGAGCATGCCAAGATCGCTTTTGTTTAAACAAACGAAAACCGCTAGCGGCGTTGTTTTTTTCACGAACGGCCGTAAAGAGATTTGGTAAGAATGCCTCTTCTAGTTAAATTTTGCATACCAATTTAAATATATAGGCCGGTTCCCATGCGGCTTCCTTAAGGTTATTCTACAATTACTCAAGGAATAACTGGACCTCTCATTTTTCGCTTCGACGAGCAAGCTGGCTGGAAATTCCAGAATGCCCCTAGGCTGCTTTTGCCACAGTTAGCATCTCTCATTGCACGAAATAATACAGCCAAATTCTGCTTAGAAATCCTTTTCGTCAAGATGCAACATACCAGGATCTTCCCCCTCACGATCGCTGGACATAACAACGATTCAAAATCTAAGTTTCTATCGACAAAGGCAATTGCCCTAATATAATCAGTTCTTGCTAAGGTCTTAGAAATTTAAACTGAAGCGTATTTAATTACTCCTTTTAATCAATCAATTTATAACTATAAAAGCATGAGTGATTACTCGTTTCCAAATTGCTGAAACACGTATGTGCACAAAACTCACTTCCGTCTCGTCCTTTGGACGTTGTGCCCACATGTCAAGTTCGATACTCACCTTCGGCCATTAGGAATGAAGTCCGTCAAGACTATTTGTGTCCCCATATCGTGTGATAGTGTGGAAATGAATGAAAATAATTATTAATCATATATATTTTATATTCAACTCCTTTATTCTTACAATCTGTCCAGTTGGATAATAAGTAATTGTTATAACTAGTATATAATGATAACATCCAGGAGATGCTTCCAGTGAAGGGCTCTCCTTCAATATCAATAAATTTTTCTTAATATGTTAATGTTACCTTTCGACTGTACTAGAAGTCACCATAGAAGCTTTCAGGGTCTTGTCTACTGCCCAGTATCAGAGAACCAATAAATGCATCAGTTGTAAGTTGCGTTCCGTTCTGCTAGTGCTGGTCCACCCTGGGGGTTTTATACCCCCGATACCCGCAATATCTGCAGGCGTTTCTCTATCCGCCACCTGGGGAGGCGCTTCAAGCAAGATTCAGCAATTCCACATTTCTCCAAAGGCTCAAAAATATAGACACTTTAGGATCGAAGAACTTATGCTTACACCAATAATTTCTAAAATATCTGTAGTTGGTAGGCAGGCTACATTCCATAATCATACCTTCCACAGATGTTAGTTTTCTCTGTCTTGAATGTTTAAACTTTATGCAGCATTTTTTCCAGTTCAAACATGAGCTTCCAAGTTGCCATGAACAGCTTACATTCTCATACGAATCTGCAGTAGAACATCTTCGGTGTACAAAAGTTGAAAGGTCGCTGATATTGCTAAGACAGGTTTTCAACTACATGCGACGCTTCTATACCAAAAATTTAATACATCTACAGTTATCTGTGTGTTGAGTAGAAACAATAATATTTTTAAATACTCTTGGATGATTTTTGCATTTGTTTTCAAAGCAAATTTGATCCAGCATGAGATTTGATTGAACAAGCCTCTTATTTTAGAGCTAAGTGTAGATAACCTTTATGTAGAGAAAAAAATGCTGCATCCATGTTTAATTTTTATCTGGTAGAAGAATCGATTAATTGAAACCGTCACTTTTAAGAAAACGAGTGATGCCTTGAAATTTTCTAAATACACAGTACGCCTATTTATATTTGCCATTACTGTTTGACATTAAACTAATTATAAAATTGTATTCTCGTTAAATGGTATTCAAGAGAAGTAATATTTCTCGTTGTAATGCAACTAATAAACGTATTGACACTGTAATACTGTATCTCTTGTCTCAAACTTATTATTCTGTCAGTCCTTGCACTACTTGAACTTTCTCTCTAAACAATGCACTACTTTGCGAATGCTATTTTCATCATACACTTTATCGTTTCTGTTTTCTTGCTTACCAGTTTTAATTAATCCGTTTTTCTACTTTCAGAACGTGAAAATTTTTAAACTGAGATACCATGTATGGATCCATTTTTTTCTCTACTAACTAGTTATATACACATTATGTTGAAGCTAATGGGGGAAGCAAATAATTTCACATTATATAATTGACGTTCAAATCGCTATGTTGTTAAATAGGGTTTACCTGCAACTTCGATTAAGTATTTTTCAATATAAAAGTAAAAAAAGTCGTTTTCATATTTTTGTACCAAGTAAGCCAATTAAATAAAAACCATTCAGATAATTTTAACGGAACAGTACGATAATGAATTCTCCATTGTCCTTTATTATAATGTTACAATATACTCAGTTACTTTTATAAGAATTAAATTAATAAAGTTGATTGCAATATTTTATTTAGCATTATTTTTTATATTAAACGATTTATAAAAAATGAATACTACATAAATATCTCACTAAACTGTCTCAATAACTAGCATACTACAGGTTCGATTAATGGCTGTAGAGCGAAATTATAACGCGGTTTTCGTATCGCTCCACTTTAATCTCGATTAACAAATATTCGTGGCGAATTGTTCGTGCCGAGCAATTTTGAACTATCAGGGGTGGAAGGAAACTCGGAACTACAATAAAACGCTGAAGGAAATTAAGTGCTAACTGAAGCAAGTCATGGATTAGTAAATAAGCAACGAACCATCGACCATCCCAGCAACAGCACGCCGCTGCTGTTTTAGGGATGTTAATGTGCAAAGTTGGCACTATTTGAAAGTTACTGTGTTCAGCCTCATAACTCTATGCGCTCTGCTGCTTCTACAGAAGTTGAGCATTCTACTTGTATTAAACTTATTCTAATCTGAATTTTCTAAGAGTTTAGCACTCGCGATACTGCCGAACTTTCCAGAAATTCGGAAGCTGCGCTTGTTTGTCTATTGGGCAGTAATTTAGCAACAGAGTTTTCTGTTTTCAGCTTAGAAATTGGGGTAAGGATGTCAGGGGTACGTGTTAGTCAATTTGATACTTTTAGACTCCTGGACCTTGGTTTTTTATACTACAGCTCCCTCCAATTACTAGTTTTAAAATGCGTTCAGTTTATTTATCACTCGGATGTGATTAATGTGTGATATCAAAATAATAATAGTTCATTAAACGTTATTTATGGGGAAAACAACGCGGCACTAATTATTAGCCTGAAAATAAATCATTTAATACGTCAAATTGAAAAAAATGTTACATATCAAGACAAATTATGTTTTTAACCTATTCCTTGTGTTGTAGTTTGAAAACAAACTCTGTCATATTGATCAAAAGAGAGCTGAATACCATTTTTTCAAATTATATCTTATAATGATAGACTTTTAATTTGTTCAGCCGACTATAATTACTATTTCAGGCAGTTAGAGTGCTTCTAGAATCCCCAATTAAAAGAAACAACCAATGGGCCATAAAATGAAAAGTATAACTGAAGCAAATGCGTATTGAAAAAGGAAATATATCAGTACAATAATCAATCTAATTATGCCCGCATTGACAATTACAACGTTTCTGGCGTTGATCATGAACAGCAATTCTACTTTTCAGAACCAGTTATAAATTATATTTTCCAACAAGCTTTTCCATTTTTATACACCTACGAGTGGTTTTATCTTGTCATAAGAATCTCATTTCAAAGACTCCTTCTAGTTTTCAGAGTATCCTTACGCATTTCCTTAGTCGGAAAGCCCAAAGAAATTGGCCCTGCTTCCGACATTACAATTTCATATTTGCTCTCGGCAGGAAAATTAGGAAAATGTATTTTTTATTGCGCAAAATTGCCGCCTAAATTATCATATATTTTAATGAAAGTATCGGGTTATGGGTATTATCTGGGGAGATATAAATGTTTACAACTTTACATTCTGCTCTGAATTTTACACTGTTGCTGTCATAAAATTTCAATATTCGATGACCATATACCAGTTTTATTAATATGGACTTTTCAGACACAGAATTGCTCTGCTGGGAAATGTAAATTCAGACACAAGGAATTTGAAAATATAGGAGAGCTCATGCAGCAACTGCTCGCGTCGCACTGCAGCTAGGTGGGGATGCAAATTAAAGTGAATTTTAAATGTTTAACGACCGTTTTCGGGCTGTCAAACTAACTTGCCAATTATATCTGGATCGCTTACCTAAGTACACTTTCTTTAAGTATTTACCTTTTCGGCCTAATTTCGTTGGGAACATTTTAATGGGGTCTAAAAATCTTAACCTTTAATAATGTAAATAGTTTGCAAATTTACCGGTCCCTGGTTTAATATTTACAGTGGGTTAAGTTTTATCACCATATTGTCATTTCTCTCTAGAATTTTCGAGTTTCCAGCCTTTGGAATTTTTCAAGCAACACTTTAAAATCTGGGGTTTGGTGTAAACTATAGTCAAAGGTTTATATTAGTTGCAAATTAAAAATTTCAAGATGAGTTGTTGAGTTACAGATTTCAATAATCTTCATAATATTTACAATTAAAGAATATTCCAGATTTCTTCTAATCGCAGCATCTATTAAATCTATGAATTTGCTATTGTCATTCTTTGTAGCTTTTCCGCTAAAAACTTCAAATTCTACTAAACTAATTTGAATGTGAATAAAAAGCGCACCCAAATTTTGAACTAAAGACTTAGTCTTTGAGGTAGAATAACAAGAGTACACACAACACATATACACATCTTACGTGACTTGGAAGTAGCACAACGGGTCCACCTTGAGGCATAAGCGCGTGAATTTAATTCACTCTGAACCCAAAAATCCAAAATGCAACTGCTTATTTAAGAAACTTGACATATCCAAGATAGAGTGATTTGACGTTTATTAAAGGATATCGACAAATGAACTAGATACATCAGATTGGTTCTATCGTTGACATGATAGATAGTTGACTTATCCGGATTTCTCAGGGAACTAGCAGACGCAGAGTATTGATATTATTGTTGTACTTAATATGACAATACAAGACAATCAGAAAGCAAGAAATAAAAAAACGCCAATATTGCCGAGTCTACATTTCCACAACGAACTTAGAAAAAATTCCAAAATTGTACAAATGACAAGAAAGAGAATTAGCAGTAGAAGAATATGGAATATGTCAACGGAGCAAACGAGGAGAACTATTGTTCAAACTGTTGCAATTCATTTAACCTATCCATGTACAGCTTCAGCGAGATAAAAGGAAGGAAATACGAAAATAGACGTGGATAAGCTTTAACAATGAGAAAAAGAAAAACTACATCGCATCAAATGTTATACACATAATACAGGACGTTTTTACCATTAATAAAGTTCACCTGAGTCAATCAAAATGGTTAGGGCAAAACTGTACATCGATATATTCTGCAAGTGCAAAAATGTTTAAAACAATTAGAAATAATAAATCAACAAGTAGAATAAGTGACAACATGAAGAAAGTAAAGAAATGAAGAATTAGGAACGGTATCAATAAAATCGAGCGGGCTGAAGTTAGCAACTGCTAAGGAAAGAACTGAAAGAGCAGAAGAAAATATAACACCCACAAAGTAACGGAAATAATTTAAGAAAACCGAAAAATCCAAGTTTGCCGAGAGGCAACATCGGAAAGACGGAGATGATTAAAATCAAGAACAGTCGAGATTTTAACAAGCCGGAACGACATTCACAAGAGACTCCTGAAAAGATGAAAGATTGTAATAAAGTTCTGAATAAAACTAAAAGAAACAAATCATCAAACCCAGAAAATGTATTAATTGAAATTGCTAAAAGAAGGAGGCGGTGATTTAAGGAAAGATATAGTAAAACTTTATTGCAAATGCTTAGAACAAAGAGAAATCCCAAAAGGATGGTATTTAGCTGAAACTAATCGTTATGAAAAAGGACGACGTTGCCAATTGAAACAATTAGAGACCTATAAGCCTCCATCTCCACATGTAAATGCTTTTTACGCGCATTATAACGAACAGACTAAGAAATGAGATAGACCATACGAGCAAACGTGGTTTATGTCCAAATTTGGTGATGTTACCATATCCAAATCGTGAAAACAATAATAAAGGAGAACATCGATTGGAACCAAAAGGAAATTTACTTGATAGAACTATACAGTATTACGTGTGCGTGAAACTGAACTATACGCGATTGTACGAATAGACTGTACTTTAGTTAGCCATAAGCAATTTGTATCGTAAATATTTTAAGGTAGAATTACGTAGCCAAAATGCTCATATTAAAGTTACAACAGGCGAGTATTTAGCCGGTCTTTAGAAACGTGCCTTTCTCTGGGAAGATGGAAATATTCCAAGGCAACGGAATGATTAAGGGCAAATTTATGCAAGGTTTACCTCGTAAGCCGAAAAATTAGTCAGAACTACGTGCCGACTGGAGCAAATTCCTTATTGTAGAATCGTAGAACTTTATTAGCGATAATTTGCGAGGTGTCGACCGCTTGACCAATTTTAGCGTGTGAAACTTACAAATTTATCGAATTCATAAAGTTATTATGAATTCTCACGTACGTCTGTATGTGACGGAAGTCCAAAATTTAGAACTGTTCTGATAGGCTTATTTTGAAATTTGAGAACGCCTACCGAGTTTTCTTGGTCAAACTGAACTTAGAATTTAGTTAGTTAATAGGTAACGGTGTTAAACTTAAGTTGTTCTGAAAACGGCAAAAAATAAATGCAAGTATTTGTACTTAAGTGTCTTATTGATTTCGCAACAGTAGCTTTAGTATTCGTTTATATGTATATTTTGACTAAAAGGATTGCCAGTTACCCCGACCTTAGACGAATTCGCGTCAACAGATTGTCTGCAGGTACTAGGTACACAGGGTAACTAGATACAGGGACGGTTTGTTTGTTTTAAAATTTTAACTGTCTCTGTATCTAGTTACCGTGTGTAACTAGTATCTGCAGACAATCTGTAGACAGTCCTTAACTCTTTGAACCCAGGCCAAATTTCCTTCTTGGAAACGTCTCTACTACGGGGAATTGGCCTCTTCTCTTGGAGGAGTTTTAGGCGTTGAGACTCCACGATTGCCAAAGGTAGAAAGTGCATTAGCTAATTAGCAATATTAATATCAACGGAAAATGATTACACAAGCATTTGCTGATACGATTGTACTTCATTTAATTAGAGAAGTCATACCTCCAAGCTAGTTATTCATGGAAATTATGGAAAATATATATCAAGGGTGGCCGAAAAAGGGCGGAATATACTTGAACCACTTATGATTCGCAGATGATACAGTACCATCCCGTAACGGTCTTGAATAGTTACAAACCATGATCGAGTAAACTCTATTGTGGTGGTTCTGTGCTTCGGTAACTACTATTGATTTGACATTTTTATTAAAACGTGGGGGCAACCACCATTATTGATATTTGCTAGTTCAATAATACATCATTTGCATTAAGGTTATGTTTTGTGGCGTATAATTAATAAATAAAATTAACACTGGGAACCTTAATCTAGAATAGACCTAAATTTAAACAATTTATTTCATTTGTAAGTGAAAGTGAAAATTTTTATTCAATAATATAAAACAGTCCATTTTGCAAAGTTTTTGGGAATACACTCATTTGTAATTTGCTCCTATAAATTAAATTATAGAAGTGTATAAATGTGTCAAATAAAAGCCAGCTAAAGTGATACTAAATAATTAATGTTGTCATTTGGCAGTTACCTGTTCCAATTTGGTGCAGATAACTAGGAGAATTGCTGTGGACTTGTAGGACTTGGACTCCAGAGCGGTTTAAAACTTTCGAAGTAGCGGTGATCTTCATTAAAGTTTAGAGCAGTAATAAATTGGAAAACATATCCAAAAGTAATCTAAAAAGTAAAATTGATGAGAAGCAAACAAGATTTTATAATTTATAATAAATAATTATCTGAGAAGATATAAGAGTTTAAATCCAAAGATGCTATCAACTGAAAATACCTTGTGTAAAAATTTACCTTACCGGCAATTTTAGACAGAACAGAAATCATTTCTAAATAGTTATTACAACCGTTTAAATGCATGTCCCAACCTAGACAAGAGTTTTCATGATCAAAAGGCATTTACTGAGCTAGCATAAAAATAATTAGTAAAACATAATTAATACACTGAGTAGTTTCATAAAAACCAAAAGTATCTAACCATCAATATTTGAAGTCGGAGGTTAAGTCAATCTGACGTCTACATAGTAAATATCTGAGCAAAATGTGTGGAAGGTAGTTTTGATAACAAAATAAGATTAAGAAATTTATAAATCAACATCATACATATCATCCTAATATAATTTAATAAAAGACTTTATCATCTCAACAGGTTGACTTTCTACATCCTAGCAAGTATTACCTTGATTTAGTATAAATTATATATAGCCAAATTCAAATATGGCAATCCAACCTCACAATTTTGTAAAACAGGGTTGCTATTCTTCGACAATTTATCAGTGATTACGTAATTAAAGCGTTGCCTAGGTGATAACAATAACAGTAAGCAAATACACATCATGAACAAAAAACACTCAGATAACGTGTTTGCCGGAAATGCACAAAAAAACCGACGCCACTTGCAAATCACCAAATTGAATCTTATAGGATACATTTCCGTGACCTTTATGTTGCTTTTCCAATGGAAACTAAGGCTTAACTCGAGTCCCCAGCAAGTCCCACGATTCCTGGGCCCATCTTTCTCCGTTGGCTTGCAGATACAAGCCGCTGATGCCTTGCAGAACGACTCTTGTAGCTCGACCGCTCCGAAACCGCATCCAGTTCAGCCGTTGTCCCACACCTAGGGCGCCAAGTGCTTCCCACGAAGGTCGCTGCCTATATCTAGCTCATAGGGGTCGAATTACACTGCTCGAACTTCGTACACAACTTCAGAAAACCAGCTACCACTCGAAGCACAAATTAAACACTTTTTGTAAGACTCTGCAGAGATGCTACGAATTAATGCAACCTACTACAGCCTACCTAAAGGATACATAATTAATTTCAAACACACTGAATTGGGAAAAGGGTGTTTATTCATGTACTAATAATTATTTATTGGGGAAGTCAAAATTAACTCCACCTCAGAGGTTGGCTTCCTTTTTCCCAATTTTTTGTTTTTCTTCGATCTTACATTGTTATACATTATTCCCAAGCCTGCTCTGATTACATTTTGTTGTACAAATCAAGACTAACACAATTTTTAATACCGTTTTACAAATTATTATAAAGGCCAATGCTATTGTATACAATTTGTAAAGATTAACATCGGAATTCCCTAATAGATATATTAAAGGGAAAGTATTCAATCAATGTGTTCTCTGCTCATGTTAACCTGTGATGTTGAGACTTCAGTTTTTAATATTGAGAAATGCTCAAAAACTGGATATAACGCCGAGGGCAGATAAAAAGAAGAACCAGGATCACCAAGCAAAAGTAGCAGATTCTGTTCTACAACATATCGCACAACTGCAATGGCAATGCATAATAATTGCATATGTTGCTTTTACACGTAACAACAGATTGACATAAAGGGTACTTACCTAGATGCCCCAAGTGAGACGAAAAAGGTCAGACATGACGATGTAGCAAAGATGGATTTGGGTTGATGAATGCAGCTGAAAGTGGCAGGAAATGGGGGGGGGGGACGTTAACTCCAACAGCGAAGTGACATAGGTAATAATTAAACATTCGTGTACATATAACAGCAGTGTATCACTAATCGTTATTACCTCAGAAAAACGTAGATATGTGAGTTCACAAAGCGTCTACATGTATTTTTATCAATATAGGGAAAAATTACCCCAAGATAGATGATGAAAAGGCAATCTTGGAAGTTCTAAATAAATAATCTACGATGTACGTGTTCAAATTTAAACAAAAGACTATAATAAATTACTCATTTATAGGAAAAAATCTCAAAACTGAACTTAAAAATCCTTCTTATAACAAAATGAACAAGAAAAACTGGAGTTTGATAATCTGTGAGACATGCTGTAAATGTGGATAGTTTTCTGTCAAATTTAAATTAACAACTTGAAATTATATCGAATGGTGAGTGTTGTAGAAACTGCAGTGCATCAAAAAGAAGAAAACATTACAAACACCATTCTGCTCTTGCAGGTATAGCTGAATGTCGTTATTCTGTCTACTATTGTAATCGCGACCACTAATCTTAAATAACGTATGCCTGCGTTGGTTTTTCTTCGTACTTAATATCAAAGCTATGATTTCCATCGATTAACGTTGATGTATTCACAGTACAGTATAGTACAACAGTACATTGATTTGTGAAGCCAGTAATAAATGAACGTTTTATACGATTTTTTTATACTCACTGTATAGAAAGTCAAGTTTTGCGCTCTAGTTTTAGGAAACAAAACTGTCAATTTCCAACCAGCGGGAGCCAATTTTTATTAACTCCCGGCGGGAGCCAATATTTTTTGCTCCCGCATTTGTGTTTATGTCACCATGTCACCATGGATATCACACCAAAGCTTTACAACGTTATGCTGATTTGGAAATTAGACAAAATGTCACTACAGAAATGTAGAGTCACTATAATGATTTCCTAAAGCAAAGTTTTTGAAATTCGCGCAATAGAACATGCGTTCGAAGAAAAAATCATATATATATATATCACTGGAGCAAAGGTTTATTTCCTCCCTTGTGTGTTTAATGCCCTCCGCTAAGGCGTCGGGCATTAAATTCACACGCGGGAGGAAATGAATACCTTTGCTCCCTAGATATATAAATAGCTATTATCACATCAGTTTGTCGAAGATCAGATCGGCTTCATTATAGGTAAAAATATCGACGAGCAAATCCTCAACATTCGGGACTTGATAGAAAAGGCTACAGTACTTGATCAAACACCAGCATCATGTTTTTTCTTATCTAATAAAACAACTATGCGTCAGAAGTACCGCAAAGAACTTTAGATCAGTTTAATATAACACCAGGTGTTCGGGAGGGATGCACTCTGTCTCGTATTTGATAATATATATGGAGAGTACATAATGAGACACCAACGTAATGATAGTAGGTAGGGCAAACAACAACCGTCCTGATATTCAACAGATATTTCATGTATAAGAAGGTGAAGTGAAATAGCCATTTGTGCAGTAGTCAAAGTGACAAAACTAGGCATGGACAGATGATAAAACTATGTTGTCCTTTTCTGATTCCCTATTTGCTTCACATTATTAATTCCTGTTTATTAAATGGGTACTTTCCTAGTGCGTGGAAAATAGCCGAAGTTTTACCTCTCCCCAAGGTTAATTCACCTTCTAGTTGTAAGGACCTACGTCCTATCAGTATTCTGCCAGCTCTTTCAAAATTATTGGAGAAAATTATGACAAAACAAATCCGCCAGTACCTACACACACATAACATTTTACCTCCTACTCAATCTGGTTTCACACCAGGGTACAGTTGCCTCACTGCTCTTACATGTATTACTGATGATATTCTCACAGCCACTGACAATAGTATGCTAACAATTTTAACACTTTTAGATTATTCCAAAGCCTTTGACATGATTGATCATGATTTGCTTTTAGCGAAACTACACTATTTCGGTTTTAATAAGGACGCCGTTGATTTATTGGGTAGCTTTCTCAAGGGTAGATATCAGCAAGTTAAGCTTCATGATAAAATCTCTAATCTAAGAGCTGTGACAGCGGGTGTTCCGCAAGGCTCCATACTGGGACCCCTTTTGTATATCATTTATACATCGGATTTTATAACCTCTGTTAAATCATGTCGCTGTCATTTTTATGCTGATGATACTCAGCTCTATCTTTCCTTTGACATCTCTAACATACATACTGCTATCCAAGCAATCAACGGTGACTTATATAATCTGATAGATATCTCGAGAAAACACTGTCTTATCATTAACTCGCAAAAGTCAAATGTTATGCTTTTTGGTAAATCTTCCATACGAGAGCGAGCCTTGCCTTTGGTAAATATCTGCATAGAAAATACTCAGCTATCTATTAAAAACTCATGTAAAAATTTGGGCCTAATTATCGACCATAACTTTAGATTCAAAGAGCACATAAATTAATGCATTCAAAAAGCCTATATGAATCTAAAAAACCTATATCTCTGTAGGCATTCCTTGTCTCTAGCCGCTAAAATCTGTTTATCTGATGCTTTGGTTTTGTCACATTTTACTTACGCTGATACAATATATGGTCCTTGTTTAGACAGTATTGATGTCAAACGAGTGCAAAGAGTGCAAAACTCATGTTTACGATTTATTTTTGGCTTAAGAAAGTTCGATCATGTATCCGACAAACTCTCTCTAATTAAATGGTTGAACCTGAAAAATCGTAGGTCACTGCATTTTGCCTGCTTATCCTATAGGCTGATAACTTCAAAAAATCCTGATTATCTCTACAATAAACTACGATACAGAACTGACGTTCACAATATCAATATAAGGAGTAAAGGGCTTTTAACTTTGCCTGCTCACAAATCAAGTGTATACGAACGCTCTTTTTCATATAACATTGTCAAAATCTATAACTCCCTTTCTTTATTTTCTCAGACACTTAGTGTTCTTAAATTCAAACGTCTTTATCATGATTATCTACTTGAAAATCAGTAAAAAAGTCATCAAATTCTAATTCCTGGAGGTGTGTTTATTGATCTACTATGTACTATATACTATGTACTATTTACCATTTTCGTTCATTTTCTTTTTTTTATTTTTCTTTATTTTACTAGTTCCTTTCTCGTATTACTGCATGTTTTTATGTAATTGTTTTATAATAAACATCGGGCACATTACGTTATTAATAGATACATATATTTTTTTTTGCTATTTATATCAATTACGGTTAAGTGGAAGAACAGAGCCATTACTACGTAATGGCATCTGAACTTCGCCATTTGCATATACTGTTAATTTTATTTGCTTTTTCTTTTGTAATTTTCTGAATGCAATAAAGACCACTTATTATTATTATTATTATTATTATTATTATTATATATAAAAAAGTCCACAAGACTACGTCTTTTGTCTTCGATATTCTTCTCCATGCTACCGTATGCTTCTGAAATCTGGACTGCGACAGCTCGTAGAATTAATTGATGTATCCTAGAGGAATGTAGCGTATATTGCGTTGATTTACATTTATGAAGGAGAACAGGCGATCTTGAATTATTCATAGTACAAGGAGAAGTAAACGGAAAGCGATCGAGAGGACTTTCTTCATAACGATGAACAGACGAAGTGCGCGAATGACGGGATAGTCTTACAACGAGCTTTTCGCGTAGCCAACGACAGTGAAAAATGGAAACAGGTTGTAACCATGAAAATCACTACATATTTGACGAGAGATTTGGATTAAGAAGGAGGAGGGGCTTACAATATTATGCTTAAGTCTTAGCTTTTGTTTTCAACGAGTACTTTGCATAGTTTTGTTGTAATGCCATTTCTCTTGTTGCTAAGCTCTGTTTTTGTATCTTTTATTAGATCTAAAGTCTCACCTGGTTATATCATGTCGGTAGTTTTTTTTGATGTCATAGTTTTTATGTAAATTTCCATTTTTATTCTAGCTTGTACTTTCCCTTACTTTTTAACATTTCTCTAGAGTCCTTTTTTAAGTATCCAGGTTTTGGATGTATTTTTAAGAGTTCAATTTCCTGCTGTTACTGGTTAGATCGTGGTAGAAATGAATAGTAATATTTTTTAATGTGTATTATTTAAATACATTGTTATGATACTTCAACGCTAATAATTAATTTTATAAAAAAAATATCATACCTACCTCAAGATTAATTATGTAATGATAAAGTACCTAAATGTTAGAACAGTATATTTTATAAAGGGTGAATTTTATATAAAAAGGACAAGATAGCTATCTCAAATTTATTTAATAAAATACAGATTTAATTCGAATCCGGCGAAGCAATTAATATTCGTAGTAAAATGTTCTAATATGACTCAATATTTGATATTTGGAATAAAGATGTTATTTGGTAGTATGAGAGTACAAGTCATAATTGATATTAGATGAACGATGAGAACAAACTATAGGATAGTTTGAGTAAATGTGAAAGGCCTAATTAAATAGATATTTAAAAAGTCAATTGATATGTCAAAATAATTTATATAATTTGCAATGTAAATAATCCGGGAGTGTTAGTTTTTAAAAATGTATGAAAATAGATTACTATGGCGAAATTTAATTAAGAAAACAACAACGAATTTTTATTGAGAAAGATGTACTGTAAAATCTTGTATTAAGCAAAAATTGAAAATAAACCTCTATTAAAATGAAGTTTCTAATTTAAAATATTATAAAACGGCATAAGTGATTGAAATGAATAACAATGCATTCAAAATAATAAATTTAAACAAAATATAATATTGGAAATTTGGAAAGTGACTACTTAGTCCAAGAGCCAGCAACGGATTTCTTACAGTATTTTTAACAAGTCTCTCACTGTTATGGAAGGTCCCTTTCAATATACTGAGAAGGGAACCCGTAGTCTGGCAAGCCTGCGGTGGTGGTTTTAGCCCCCTTGCGTCCTTGAAGGGCTGAAAAAAATAATGTGTCAAAACTGACATAAAACCTAGGAATAATATGTTGGTAACACTGTAAGTCTATGTCAAATTTGAGGTTAGCAGGTTAGATTTTGTGTCAGTCTGTGTCAAAACTGACGGAAAACCTAACCTGGTAACCTCGAATTTGACAGACTTACAGTGCCACCAACTTATTATTCACACGTTTGAATTTCCACAGCCCGCTGAGAATCAGTTTTTTTGGATCTCTCAATATTTTACAGTAGTTGGTTAAGTTTATTAAGCAACTTTATGTGAATTTGGGGTAAACTTACCACCCGCGAAAGCGTCTGTCAATCTTTTTACTTACATAATATATGATCACCTTTAACATAG
Source organism: Agriotes lineatus (assembly GCA_940337035.1). Classification (NCBI taxonomy): domain Eukaryota; kingdom Metazoa; phylum Arthropoda; class Insecta; order Coleoptera; family Elateridae; genus Agriotes; species Agriotes lineatus. The sequence goes on from CALNHX010002471.1 coordinate 176,884, forward strand.
CAAAGAGCCAAACTTGTTATTATACTTCTTTCTTATAATTTTTTCCATCCTTCAAGGACGCAAGAGGGCCAAAACCACCACCACAGGCTTGCCAGACTTCGGGTTTCCTTCTCAGTATATTCAAAGGGACCTTCCATAACAGTTACACGCTTGTTAAAAATACTGTAAGCAAACCCGTTGCTGGCTCTTGGACTAACTGGAGGAAGAATTAAATGTAATGGTCTTGGTGGAAGCAGATGAACAGATACGAGCAACAGAATAATTTTTCTACAATAAACAGCTAGTTGTGTTTGGAGCTGAGGAATCTAGAGGGTGATTTGGATGCTGATTGCGGTGGAGTCGTTGTTTGATGTCAAGGAGGAAAACTAGTCTTCAGTGTTTGTTTTAGGTCGTTTTTGTGGTTTGGTTGAGGATTGGAGTAATCACAACTACCCATGGGCCTAACACGTAATGGAGGGCTATTACAATAGATATAGTTTTGTATATCCAAAATGCTATTGATTCCTAGCTTCCCATAGGTTATTTTCTAACTGTCCTATTGCTTCTCGAATATCTTGCCACGAACGGTAATAGATTAGGCTCAAATACTAAAACTAAGTTCAAATAGTACCAAACCAACGCTCAGGCTACATGGACAAAGCAGAGGGCCGACCAGCTACACTAAAGACGGCATGCGGTTCTATTTCAATTAGCAAATTGCCAGGGCACCAAGCAGTGTTTCAATGCAACTAATATGTCCATTAACTTACGCGCTTAAACTCATTAAAATTTGCATAGCCGAATTATCTACGAACAGAAACAGAAATTACTTGCTTTAGCCATACATAAAACTATATCCATATCCTTTTTAATGTGTTCATTTCGTTAGT